>CM029014.1:222138526-222400868 GCA_016801055.1 Panax notoginseng
ATTTATTAACGACAGCATGTCCGTCGCTAGTGCCGTCGACAAACTACATTGGCGCACGGCGACCCCCGAATCGTAATGCCCCCGTCGGTAATGACCTTTTCATTCTGACGGCGAGCGATGGGAGTCACGGGCGATGACCTCTAGGGCAACGGGAGGGGCGACGGACAGTGCCGTCGCTAATGACCTCATTGCCAACGGCAAGAGGACCATTGGCGACGACATAGTCCGTCGGCAATGACCTTTTTTTTGTAGTGGTCGGTGTTGTTGTTTACCTAAGAAAATTGCCTTCCTGATGCACATTATCCTGGTTATTGATCTGTCGGTGACTCAACGGTCTCATGTGCTCCATTGTTATCACAATATTTTCAGATGTCATTTTCAAACACTGCCACAAAACAAGGGTTAATTGATATGCCACAAATTATCCCTATATTCTACAGGCCAATTACATAACAAATAAGCTTAGGTAGGTCATACTAGCAAAGGATTTACTCGTCTCTCTCCCCTCCTAGTTCTAGCCTCAAATCTCAGCCAGGGATCATATCCCTAAGCTTTGATACCAATTGTGACGCCCCCAAAATAGGTATACACAACCTATTCTGAATCGCCAAATACATGGTACATAATTTAAATACAAACTTAATTATACAACTGTTGTGTAAAATATGACAAAATATAGCTGAGAGTTTTAACACGAATATTGTCTCGTAGATAATATCCAAACTCAAATATAGTCCTCCATTACATTTATTATCACACTATTTCATAGAATAGTGAGAACTACTATAGCCACCATCTCGGACCATCACTCCGTTCCCTGCCTAGTCCCAGCTATATTCTCATTTTCTGAAGAGAACAATGAAAGCAAAGGGTGAGCTCAACTAGCCCAGTAAAGAATATTATGACTAAGATAATGCAGAATAAATTATCGTTAGCCTTCAATAGTGTAAAACTGATAGAATATAATAGACAACAAGTCTAACTGCAGCAGAACAGGCAATCCATTAGAAGAGTCAAGTAGAGCATAATATCTACTATCTTCTATGGTTTAAAAGTTCATCATCAATATTTTATCGCTGTAACACAGCTCAATAAATAATCCACATCATCGAATTATCTATGCACTACATGGCAAGGATATTCGTTAGTATCACATCCATTAATTATCCATGCACTACGGGACACGGATATTCATTATTATCACATCCTCGAATTATTCATGTACTATGGGCCAAGGATATTCATTAGTATCACTAATGGTCATGATCATGTCAAAAACTGTCCATCAATGCACTACGGGCCAATGAGGACTTTTACCATATCATTTGCAACATTAAATGTCGTGATTATACCGATACATAGTCATAATCATATCAATCAACAGTCCATCTATGCACTACGGGCCAAAGATGACTTTTATCAAAATATAAGCATGAGGATGATAATAATGATATAAGAATTCAATTAAATGAAAGCAAGGATAAATTTTAAAGATTTATAATTCAATTTATCTAGAGTTCAAGAATGTCCAAATTGTCAACATGATAACTGCTTTGTGGAGTAAAATTCAAGAATAATATTGTATCAAAAATAATTTAGACAGAAAAGAAATCAATTTCTGTTATGAATAGTACCTCAAGTGAATAGTAACCAATGAATAGTACTTCATAAATAGTACCCGGCATGAAAAGATCAAAATTTAATAAGAATGTTAAGAAAAATATTCCTGTAAAACGATACTAGATGAAACGCAAATTTCAAGGATATTCTACTAATTTCAAGGAGTATAGAAGCATTACTTAACAAAATGAGTGTAGAATTTAGAATCTGAAACAAAATAATATTACTTACATACTACAGAGTATGGAAGAAAATATTATTTCTTACGAATATTGAACAAAAATAATATCCCCTACCTTAAAAGGAGAGTACTTCTAAATGGTATGGCGGGGATATTCTTGAAAAAAACTTGCACTATTTTCTACCTCAAAGCTTCTTTAAACTTTAAAGAAATACGCTCAATATTATAGAAGAAGAATTCTCTGATTCTGGTGTGGTTTTCAATTCTAAACTAAGCATTATATTTATAGGAGAATGACAGGATACTATTTGAATTTAGAAAATCATGGGTGAACAGTAAGGAAATTCACAGACGTTCGGCTGAAACTTTTTTTTTTAAAATTTTGATTTTACTATATTGCACTATGCATAATAAAATATAATATATTCTATTTTATATAAAAATAAATTATATATATAAACACCCCACCCCACCCCCCCCCCCCCCCACACACACACACACACACACACACATATATATATATATATATATATATATATATATATATATATATAAATATAATATATACTGACATATATATAAAATTTTCTACTGACGATTTTGAAAAACGAGCAAGTGGGGGTACATGTAATAAGCTAAATTTATAACAAATACTTCATAAAATACCCCTCTATTTATCTCAATTCACTTAAATTCACAAAACGCATTTTTAACAACATTTATTCATCATTAATATCATAACTTGTAATATTAATAACCAGATCATTCATAGGAAAGAGGGGGATTTCCGATAAGGACTTCTCCTTATTGGCGCGCAATTAGGTGACCAAATCACTTTTCTCGACAAAACTTTTTAGACATTATCAATAATACAAATAATAATATGAATAACTTTGTCGTCTCAATTATTGATTTAATAATATAAAATATTGTGATAATAATTGAATCAAATAACGTGAGATAATATGCAGCAAATACTGTAGCAATAATTGAGTATAACTGAGTGACTTCTCACGTAAGAATCAATAATCAAAGATACTGTACAATACCGTGTGCTACTATGCAACCACGCGTATTACTGTACTTTTACCACCGGATTTTTTAATAGTTAACGGTAAAACTTTTGCCGTTATTTTTATAAAAAGTTATTTCTGTCGTTTTTTTATAAGAAGTTATTTCAGTCATTTTTTATCTCCGACAGTAATTATGTTGTGGGGTCCACCAATGATTGTGTCTGTCGTACGAATATTCCTTGATAAAATGAATATTCTCCGACCAAACGAATATTTTATGACAACTTGCTTACTTTGCATAATTTATAAATATTAACCACAACTATAATATCATATCAAATCCACACCTTATTATTCAAAATAACATTTAGAGAAAAATTAATATTTATTCATAAAAGTTGGGGTCTTACAAAAAGTGTGGTGACATTGATGTTCAGCAAATTCGCTCAAAAGATAATCTAGCAGATTTGTTCACCAAAAGCATTACCAACTGCAACGTTTGAAGGATTGTGTCGCAATATTAGAATGCGACAGCTGAAGGGCTTAAGGATACATTAATAAGGGAGAGCTAATACGCGTTGCACTCTTTTTTCCTTAACCAAGATTTTTTTCCCATTTGGTTTTTTCTGGTAAGGTTTTTAATGAGACAACTTTTAATGCGTATGGCTACACAATAGACATTCAAGGGGGAGTGATATAAAATTATAACATATATTTATGGATGTCTAGATTCATTTCTCTTATATTTAATTGTAATGATCCTTGATATTTTGAAACTCTCATGTCTCTTAAGTTTTATAACTTAAAACCTTTTGAGTTTTGAAACCTACAAGTATTGATGTTCATATATCTATAAATAAGAGTATTGTAAAAGAGAATTAGATAGACAAAATATAATGAGAATACTCTCTTTCCTCTAATCATCTTTGTTCTTAATTTTAGTAATCTTTTAT
Organism: Panax notoginseng; assembly: GCA_016801055.1. NCBI lineage: Eukaryota > Viridiplantae > Streptophyta > Magnoliopsida > Apiales > Araliaceae > Panax > Panax notoginseng. The sequence goes on from CM029014.1 coordinate 222,142,294, forward strand.
AATATTATTTTCTTTTTATTTTACTCGAGAACGAGCAAAAGTTAGGTATGGAGGTATTTGATAAATACGTAATTAATACATTTTAATATATTTATTATTTTAAATGCTTATTTTATTTAACTAATACATTTTATTTTGTTTTGTAGAAAATAACATTTATTTTTCTTGGGGAGCAAATAAATGATTTATATCTTACTTTTAAAGATGGAAATTGACTCTTGAAGGATTACCATATAGAGATTGATGTCAAGAAGGAAAGAAGAGGAAAAAAAGGAACAAAAGTGTCCAAATTCAATGATTCTAAATTAGGGCACAAATTGATTTTCCATATAAATAGGTATCTTGTTTTAGAGAAAATGGGTATTAGGTATTGTATTAGGTTATGTTAGGAGTAGATGTATATTAAATTACTTCTTCATTATATGCTTGTTGGAGAATCATCAATAAAGGGAATTTTCTTATTTATTTATTATTTTTCATCTTTATTTAGTTTATTTTTTTTCATGTCTAGTTAATTTTTTTACATATAGGATGAAGATGAAATTAAATAATTATTCATGATAATATTTTTCATCTCTTTTATTATTTATGTTTAATTAATTTCGTATTCATGTTTCGTCATTGAGATACATTCGTTTTATAGTTTTCATATGATTTTAAATTAATTAAGAGGTTTTGATAAATTATCGTTAAGATATAAGTTTATCATAATCCATGATTACTCGAAGAAGTTTTGATTGATTATAGTTAATACTTAAATTTTTATAGTCTATGCTTGCCCATGTTAATTGTAAAATTATTAAATTAAAGGAAAGGGAAATCAAAATCATAGTTGAGTTATAAAAATAGAAGAGATTGAATTATATGTTATGTTGAAAACTTTGAACATTATGATAATAGTTCGAGAGAATTGAAGGAGAAATACTTCTTCATTATCTAAATATTAATGTAAAGTACTAGTATGTGCTACTACTGTTGCTTGTGCTATTACTGCTGATGTTGCTGATGTTGGTACCACTGTTGATGTACTATCCATAATATCCCCCCCCAACAAGTTGAAGGTGTGCAAGGATTGCACATATGCAACTTGGAAAGGATAGTCCAATAAGAATATCGAGCCAATGGTTTGGTGAAAATATCAGCCAACTGAGCATTAGTGGAAAGAAAAACTGGTTTGATAATCCCTTCAAGAACCTTATCTCTGACAAAATGACAACCAAGTTCTAAATGTTTTGTACGAGCATGTTTAACAGGATTAAAGGCAATGTTGATAGCAACACTATTGTCAACATGAATAATGGTGGGTTTTGAAACTAAAACTTGTAAATCAGCTAACAAACCATGTAACCATAACAATTTGCAAGTAGTCATGGCTAAGGCTCGGTATATTCTGCTTCAGCAAATGATCGAGAAACAACAGTCTGTTTCTTAACCTGCCATGAAATAAGAGAAGTACCAAGCATGAAACAATAACCAGTGATGGATCGGCGCGACTGCTTACAAGTACCCTAATCACTATCACTATAACCGACTAGTTGTAAAGAGTTATCTGCAAAAAAATATAAGCCTTGGCCAATGGTAAACTTAACATATTCGAGGACTCTGAATAAAGCTTTAAGATGAGGAGCTCGTGGTGCAGAAACAAATTAACTGAGGTGTTGAGCCACAAATGAAAGATCAGGCCTAGTGATAGTTAAGTACATTAATTTGCCTATCAATCGTCTATACAAAGAAGTATCAACATCAGATAAGAGAAGTCTTTCATCAGCTTGTAGACGTTTATTAGTATCCATAGGAATATTAAATGGTTTAGTAGATAACAATTCAACATCTGTGACCAAATCCAAAGCATATTTCTTTTGACTGAGGAACATGCTAGTAGAATCTCAAAGTATTTCAATACCCAGATAATAAGAGATTAAACCAAGGTTCTTGATACTAAATTATTTGTCAAGAAAAACTTTCAGTTCAGAAATATGATTCTCATTAGAACCACAAACTAATATATCATTAACATACACTAGCACAACTGTAAATGAATCTGGAGTATTGATGGTAAATAAAGAGTAATCTGCATGAGACTGAGCATACCCCAATTGTAAAAGTGCTGAAGTTAATTTTTCAAACCATTTTCTAGATGCTTGTTTGAGTCCATAAAAGGATTTGAGTAATCGACAAACGGGTCTAGAATCTAAAGAAGTAGGAAAATGAGGCTTATACCCTTGTGGTAAATCCATGTACATCTCTTCATCTAAATCAGCATGTAAAAATGCATTGTTGACATCAAGTTGATGCACAAGCCATTGTCTAGTTATGGCTAATGCCAAAAGTGTCCTAACAGTAACCATTTTTGCAACTGGTGCAAAAGTCTCATGATAATCAACACTTTCAGATTGAGTAAAACCCTTGACAACTAATTTGGCCTTATACCTTTCAATGCTTCCATCTGCATGATGTTTAATCTTATAAACCCACTCACACCCTATAGATCTTTTACCAAGAGGTCAAAGCTGAACTATCAAAGTGTGATTAGCCTCAAGTGCTGCTAATTCTTTATGCATAGCTTCAATCCACTTGGGATTATTTATAGCTTGATGATAAAATGATGGCTCTGTCTGGGCAAAAATAGATGCCAGAAAATGATGATGAGAATGCAGTCTATCATATGCAAGATACTGACATAATGTATATTTGCCACGAATATCAGAAACATTAATAGCATTCACACTTGGTATACTAGAAACATGATAATCTTGCATCAATAGAGGAGTAGTTTTCTGCCTTGAGGATGTTCTGAGTGGAATAGGTGGATCATTGTGTTGTGGAATAGGTGGATTATTGTGTGGTGAAGCAGTATGAGTTAAAATAGGAAAGACATGTGACTTAGAAGGATCAATTGGGGTATTTGGATTAACAGTAGAATGCCAAAATGGATCAGTCATAGCATTAGAAAGAAATATGGAATCTGAAAGTAAGGCAGATGTTTTGAAAGGAAATATATGTTCATGAAATACAACATATCTGGTGACAAATATGGTTTTATCCTCTAAATAATATAGTTTATATCATTTTTGAGTATGGGGATAATTATGGAAACTGCAGGAATAGCTCTAGGTGCTAACTTATCAGCATGATAGATTGAAGGAAAACATAAACACCCAAACACTTTCAGATGATGATAGTCTTGGGATTTATGAAACAATAACTCATAAGGTGTTTTAAAATGTAAAACAGATTTTTGTAATCTATTAAGAATATATGTTGCAGTTAGTAAACAATGACCCCAAAAATGTGTAGGAATAGAGCTTTTAAAACGTAATGCTCTAGAAATATGAAGTAACTGCCTGTGTTTTCTCTCAACCCTCCCATTTTGTTGAGGAGTATGAGTACAAGAACTTTGATTAACAATACCAAAATGAGAAAGCAACAGTTTGACTTCTTTCCACATAAACTTTGTACCATTATCAGTCCTCAATGTTTTAATTGTTGTGTTAAAATAATTCTGAGCATATGGGATAAAATCCTTAAGAGTAGAGCACACATGTTGTTTGGTAGTCAAAAGAAAAGTCCAAGTTGCTCTAGAATAATCATCAACAATAGTAAGAAAATATTTGCATCCATTAGCAGTAGAGATTTTATAAGGCCCCCATAGATCACAATGAACAAGTTCAAAGGAACTTGTAGCTCTAGAATTGCTAACAAGAAATGGTATTTTTGTTTGTTTGGCTAAGGGACATATCAAACAAAGAGATTGAAAATCATTGGACAAAGTATGTGATACATCAGGAATTTTAGCTAAAACAGTAGAGGAAGTATGTCCTAATCTTTGGTGCCAAATAGAATTGGATGCAACAACAGCAGTACAAACATATTGGCCTTTATTAGAATGTGTATCTAGGAAATACAAACCATTCTTGCAGCCACCAGTTTCTAGTATGCTCATCTGGTACTGGTACTGGTCCTGAAACTCACAGCCATGTATTGAAAATTTGACACAACAATTAGTATCTTGTGTGAGTTTACTAATGGACAAAAGATTATAGTGGAAAGTTGGAATGTACAAAACATTTTGTAAAATCAACTTAGGACTAAACATGACAAAACCAGATTGTGTAACTGAAATGCAAGATCCAGTTGGAAGTACAACTTGAATAGGAGGAGCAATAAGCAAGATAAAAGTGAAAAGATTAATGTCACAACATATATGATCTGTGGATCCACTATCAATGATCCACTGGACACCAATTTTTAACAGAATGAGTGTGTAATGAGAAAGCAATTCATGCTAGATGTTCAACAGGAATAGAGAACTCTTTGTATTTTCCTTTGTCAATGAGATTGAGTATGTGATCAAATTTTGCCTCTGATTGCTCAAATCTTCCATGATCTTCAGTAAAAACTTCTTTAGAATAAACTTGCATTGTTTTGGATCCATTAGAAGAATTTTCTTGGGGAAGAATACCAGCATAACTATGAGAGAAATTGCTTTTCTTAGATACCCCAAGTGTTAGGTTTGTAATATTTATGAACGCAATCAAATTGCACAAAGTAAGTGGAAACGTGGAAAATTAGAGTTTTAAAATTTTACAAACTATATACCCGGATCATCCTTTATGCATAATTATTAATTAAACGAAAAGATAAAGAACAAGAATCATATCCTTGAAGATTCGAGCTTCCTCAGTTACAAGTTCACCTCTAAATCCTTTCGCTTTCAACTTGAATCCACCGGGTTTGGTTCCTTCCTTTGATCAATGTTAGCCACCCAAGTGTTTGGCCTCTAGAAGTGATCCACCAAGGACGAAGAAAAATTCAAGAAGATGGGTGTTTGGCAAAACCCTAGTTTTTCTATCTCTCATAGAAAATGAGCGTACTCTCCAACTTTTAGAATTACGTCTGTTGTGAAAAAGTCAACAACAACCCTACCCATAATAAGACTCCTCTTATTTATAAATGTGAACAACTCTCCTTAACAATTAAGAAATTGTGTTTTATTTTAATTAATTAAATTTCTTTAATTAATTAGGCTCCCAATCTTATTAGGAATAATTAATTAAAATTTTTTAATTAATTTGGCTCCTAATCTTATTAGGATATAATATAGTACTTTTATTAATTAATTCTCAAACTCCTTTAGGAATTAAATAATAATAATAATTATAATAATAATAACAATAAGACTTCTCTTATTAATTTATATTTAATATTCTAAAATATTAAATAATAAATATTAAGTTATTTAATATATTCTATCACCATAGATTAAATTAAATATACTTAACTTATTATTACGATTATGCCATTTACTTCTTAAATAATTATTTTTCCTTTTATGGTGTGACCCTTTAGATTCTCCATATTAAACCGGTTGTGAATAAATCAATTAGAACAATTCTAATCTTATTTAAATAAATAAATTAAACTATTAATTTATTTAAATAAATAATATTTATTCTACAATAGGGATAAGTCTCCCTAGCGATTAACGACTTTTCAGATAATATAGATTTCAACATTAATCATAAAAGAACATTTGAGTAAATAGTTACCGTACAATTCAATCATTCTACCAACAATGTCCCAATTAAATAAAAGACATGGAATTACTGTCAAGTCTTATTTTATTTAATTATATGTATTTCGACTCTTAAATACACAACTCCAAATAATACAAATTAGAAACTCCTTTCTAATTTCATTATGCCTTGGCCAAGGACTACTGGGTTGTCATTTATCGAATCACATAGGACATTTCTCTTCTTTTACTAGAAGCGGTAAATTCTTTATTGATCATACATTATCTCTATGTACGACTTATTATACCCAAGCATACCCTTTGATATACCCTAAGGGTCTTAAGGAATAAGTCAAAGTATAATTCATCATACAAAAGATACTATGATGATCTCAAATCCAAGGATCACTTGTACTACTATCACTACAGAAATTCCTATTGACAGGCAAGTAAAACTCCATTAGGTATTCCTTAACGAGCCACGTTTAGTGTACTTATTCTCCAATAAGCACATACATACTTGCTTTAGTGTCTCTACACAAATGATCATGAGATCAATCATCCTCATCCAATGAGCAAGCAACGTATGTACCAATCTATCCGGATTCACTAATCCTCAATTTAGTGATCCAACGATTGGGAACTATTTTAGTTTTAAGCTTTTTAAGAATTTAGATCTCATTAGAATGATCATCATCATTATTCTAAAAGCATTGCTTAAAACTATGGGTTTATCACATATTATAAAGCAGCATCATGTAGATAATTAAAAGCCTTTAATAAATTAATGCTTTTTATTAATAACTGAATAAGATTGTTACAAAATATATGCTTTATCATCAAACATGATTGGCTTGTGTGCATATTACTTTCACCAAGTGTGTTACCAGGTCCAATAAATTGATTCTTAGGTTAATTGTACAATGGATGTCCTTTAGGATAACCATTAAGTTTGAAACAAGTTTCCTTAACATGATTCTTGCCATGGCAATAACTGCACTCCTTGCCTTCCTTAGAAGCATATGACTTAGACTGAGAACTATACTGAGCATTAGGAAATTTCTTCCTATTTTGAAAACCAGAACTAGAAGCAAAGGCCATGACATTAGTGTTCACATGTCCAGTTTGATACCCCTGCCTCTGTTTTTCATCCTGTTTGATCAATGAATATGCATGAGTCACTGTGGGTAATGGACTCATCATGAGAATTTGACTCTTTGCAGTTGCAAAACTATCATGTAATCCCATTAAAAATTGCATTAACTTTCTCCTTTGTTCTTATTCATTTTGTGCCTTAGATGCACCACATATGCATTTAGGTATGACTTCAAGAGCAGCATGTTCATCCCATAGTCCCTTTAGCTTGTGATAATACATATCAAATGACAGATTTTCTTGTCCCAAAATACTTATATCTTTTTGAAGTTCATAAATTCTATGTTCGTCGATGCTTGAGAAACGTTCAGTTAATTCAGTCCAAACAGAAAATGCAGTTTCAACAAATTTCATATTGTCACTAATTTCATAATTAACTATATTCATTATCCAACTTATTATCATATCATTCACACGCATCAATTGATTGTATAAATTCAAATCCTCAACAGGAAATAGGATAAGAACCATCAGTAATTGTCATCTTGTTTTTAGCAGACAATGCAATCTTAATTTAATTGATCTTTTCCATGTAGCAAAATTCTTTGCACGAGTGAGTTTCTTTGAGATCAGAATCATACCTGGATGATCATTATTGTGTAAGAATAACGGATGTGAATTAGATTCAAAAATTCAAGTATCTCCAATGTTCTACATTGATTCTTCATGCGTACTTGACGCGGAAGCCATGATTAAAACTTCGATCAGATGAAGTATCAAAAGAAGATGATTGAATCGATTGATTATGACTGGATTAAATGATTTGATAGTGCTTCTATATGAGCATAGGCTTTGATACCACGAAAACTTTGAACATTATGACAACAATTCAAGAGAATTGAAGGAGAAATACTTCTTCATTATCTGAATATTAATGTAAAGTACTAGTATGTGCTACTGTTGTTGCTTGTGCTATTACTGCTGATGTTGGTACCATTGCTGATGTATTATCCATAATATATGTTTATTATTTAATGAACTCGGATTCCTAGATTGTTTACTCATTATTATTTTTCATATCTTAGTTAATCATTTTTCAATCTTTATTTCTAATTCGCCTAAAATAGATATTAAGGATACATTAAAATTAATCTAGTTTCTATGGGTTCGACCTGTACTTATCAAATCTTCAATTTGACACCGTACACTTATAGTTACATATTTTTATCAGATCACTTATTTTACACCAAATTTATATTTATAAATTTGAGATATACTATTAAAGATCGTAAAGAAATTGCCATTTGTTAGGTCTGACAACACAGAACATGTATGATACATATTATCAATAATATATTATTGTCTTGTAGAAGGTCTGGTTCCTTCTAAATACCACTCAAAAATAGCTCAAATGTTGAGTACTGCTGATGGAAGCCAACTGCATATAGATTACAAACTATCCGATGTAGTGGTATGTAATAATGAAGTTTGTTTTGAGACTCCTTTCCTCCTTGTTAAAAATATGGCCCAAGCAGCAATATTGGGGACACCTTTTATTAGCTTGCTTTTCCCAATATCTATTGATCATAAGGGGATAAGCACTAATAAGGAGGGGATAGAAGTAAGGTTTGATTTTATTTCTAAGCCTAGCTATCAAGGAGTTAATCATTTGCTCAAACGCAAAGAAGATTTTCTTTTCTTTCTCAAACAAGAGTTGGAAATCAAAAAGATTAATGATCTCTTAAAAAAGGGATTAATAAGAAAAAGTTAGTCTCCATGGTCATGCTCTGTGTTCTATGTTGAAAACGCTGTTGAGATAGAAAGAGGAGTTCCAAGGCTGGTGATTAACTATAAACCTGTAAATAAAGTTTTGAGATGTATTAGGTATCCTATCCCAAACAAGAGGGATCTGCTGAATCGATTGCTTAAAGCAAATATCTTCTCAAAATTTGATATGAAAAGCGGATACTGGCAAATCCAGATTAAAGAAGAAGATAAATATAAAATAGCGTTCACAGTGCCGTTTGGACATTACGAATGGTATGTTCTGGGTTTTGGTCTTAAAAATGCGCCCTCAGAATTTCAAAACATTATGAACGAGATTTTTAATCCGTTTATGGATTTTATGATCGTTTATATTGATGATGTCCTAGTCTTCTCAAAAGACACTGATCAGCACTGGAAACACTTAAATGTGTTTAAAACAGCTGTCAAAAGAGAAGGCCTTGTGGTCTCGGCTAGTAAAATACAGTTATTCCAGACCAAGATAAGATTTCTGGGATTTGAAATTTCTCAAGGAAAATACTTTCCGATTGATAGAGCCATTGCCTTCGCTGATAAATTTCCAAATAAAATCTTGGATCAAAAGCAACTCTAGAGATTTATGGGAAGTGTTAATTATGTCAGAGACTTCTATGAGGACTTAGCCAATGATGCTGCCCCCTTGTATAAAAGGCTAAATAAGAAGCCTTCGCCTTGGACAGAAGAATGTACCCAGGAGATTATAAAGATTAAGACGAGGGTTAAAACCCTACCGTGCTTACATTTCTCTGACACTGATGCTCCAAAAATTGTCGAGACTGATGCCTCGGACAAAGGTTATGGAGGCATTTTAAAACAAATTATAAACTCTAAAGAAGTTTTAGTTTATTTTGTTTCAGGAAAATGGGATGATGCACAGAAAAACTACTCTACTATTAAAAAGGAAATATGCTCTATAGTGTTGTGTATTGATAAATTCTAAGGAGATCTCTTAAACCAGAGATTCCTTCTTAGAGTTGATTGTAAATCAGCTAAGGAAGTTTTAGAGAAGGATGTTAAAAACATCGCTTCTAAGCAGATTTTCGCTAGATGGCAGGCTTTGTTATCAGCCTTCGATTTTGATATTGAGTTCATTAAAGGAGATTCAAATTCTTTGCCAGATTTCTTAACTAGAGAATTTTTACAGGATATCCCTAATGTTTGTGTGCTAAATCATGTCAGGTCTCCTAGACGCTCAGCCAAACCAATAATGGAAAGGCCCTCTTATGACTTCCTTAAAGGACAATCTTCAGGATCCCAAAAGCAGGGCAACAAAGGAAAAGCTCTTGAGCTTAAAGTTCAGGTGGACTCTCAGTACATCGATACCCTGATCAAAGAGGTAGTCAATATTGAAGATGTGGATACAGTTAGATCCCCAGAACAGGTAACAGATCTTTATCTGTCCTACTCTCATGATCTTCCAGTTTATCTCCCTAAAACTAGTGAATTCTTTGAGAAAATTCTGGTTGAGACTGGCTCAATCAAAGTATCTCATAAACCTAGAGATCGTAACTGGGTGGGTGATCTTAGAACTCATAAATATTTTGAAACAAAATCTATGATTCCAAAATATTTTAATTATTTTGATTACACCTTAGCATGGGAAAAATTTTTATATTATCAAAATGAACATTATACCCATAGCTGGTTTCTCCACCCCAAGTTTCCAAAGACAGTTAAGGCTCAGGACTTCCCTGCATGGTTTCAATCTTGGTTCTACTTTTGGGGACCTGTTCTAGAGTTCTTTCCTCCCAAGGTGGAAGATATGTTTGAAAAATATTTTCAGACTTCTAATTGCCTTAATGATAATCAGGCATTATTAACTTTCTGTTGTGCCAATGAAATCCCTTGGATCTTTAGGTGGTCATATACGATTACTCAGTATGTAGGAACAGGGGTTCATAGGCTTTGTCGGCAATTGGCCATTAAATGGTGGGCCAAGTTTGATGAGGATAAAATTGTAAACATTCCTCCCAGTATTGTTGATTATGATATGGGCAAATATGATGCCTCTCAGTAGAAGTTAAAATCTATCCTTAAAGAATTCCTAAAACTAAAATCCTTGATTTTTTAAGGAATCATGATGACACGGTTACTATGCTAGACAGTGATGATGAGAATGCCTCATCTAGGGACCCTTTCGGTGGCCCGTGCTCTCAACCTAAATAATTCAGGCGTGCCAATGCTTTGGTGGTCCAGGGGGGCCTTGTCTTTTGCCTTAATAATTCAAGCTTTCGGTGATGGGATTCTTATCCTATCTTGGTGGTCCCCTCTGCTTTTCCCTCCTTGCTTGTTGTCCATACGACTCCATCCTTATCCAGGACACTAGTCAGCAGCTTTATTAAAAGTTTTTTTCGCTTTTGTAAAAGTAGATTCCTTTTAAAAGTTGTTTGTCTTTTGTAATAATTATGGTTTCCCTCATTCCTATAAGAGGATAGGCTTGCGTTTCTAGGAAGGCATCCAAAATTTGTATTCAGTCTATTTTCTAAGTTTCCTTTGTAAGTTTTCAAGATCAGTTCGAAGTTTTCAAGCTTCTAACTTTATGTAAGTTTGTTTGTTCTTAATTAATAATCCGCTTTCTCTATTCATAAAATCTCAATATGATTTTGTGGTTAAATTGGTATCAAAGCTTCAGTAGTAACTGAGAACTCATCTTCAATAAGGATAGTAATTTGTACATACAACTTTTGAGTGATAATCCTATCAATTAAATTAATTTTCAATCCTTTTGAACTAGACTCTCCTGGAATGAGACGTGTATCATGAGAAGCGAAGTCATGGACTTTATCCTCAAAATCCTCACTCTCGCCATCATTGAAAATACGTGAATTAGAGTCTTCTACCTTTCCTTTGCCTTTTTCATTCTTGCCTTTAAGCCAGCGAATGTCCGTTTTGATCTATTTGATTTCTCTCTTTAGATCAGTTATATCAATTTCTCTAGCATCGCTATTAGCTTGCAGATTAGTTATCATTCCTTGTAACTCTTTGAGAGTAGGTTCCTTATGACGGTCATTTACCTTATCAAAGATCTTCTGTAAAGAGTATTGACTTGGGTCAAACCTTTCATCATCTTCAGAAGACTTTTTCTTGCTTTTAGCAAGTGTGATATACTTCTCGATCATTTGCCTTTTCTTTCCAGAGTCTTCTAATTGGTCGATAATATCTAAGACGAGACTATCCTCTTTAGATAAAACATTAATAGAAAGTCCATTTAAGGCACATAAACAGGCTTCTCCGTCGTCGCATTTACAGTCATTTAAATCATCACATGATACCTCTTCTTCACTGGAATAGGAATCATCCGAGTTGGAGATACTTCTAGAACTTAAATTAGAATAAGAATATTCTTCTTCATCAGAGTTTATAAAAACTGCTAGAAGTTGTTTGTTAAGACCTTCGTCTTTAACCAACTGGTTGATCTTCTTCTTGGTAGTGCAATTAGGACTTTTATGACCTATCTTGCCACATTTATAGTATATTGGAGGCTTAAAGCTAGTTACCTTTCTTTTAGATGATCTATGCTTCTGAGGTTGATCTTCTTTGGTCTGATATTTAGACCTTTTTCGATGATCTTTCCTTTTAGATCTCCTGTTATCCTTATAAGAGGAAGGTTCCTTGGTAGTCTTCCTTTTACGTTTATCTTTAGGGATTTCGGCCAAACCATACTATTCACAGAAATCTCCTAGAGCACGTTTTCCTCTAGCTCTTTCTTCTGCAATTTATTTTTGGATCTTTAAGATATTGCATAGATCCGCACCTTCAGCGATGACCTCCAAGGCTAATTCTCCATAGGTATATTCATCCCAGGGAATTACTCCATCATTTTTATTTTTTAACCTTGTTTTAACTCTTTGAGAGAACAAAACAGGTAAACCTTCAATGAATTTTTCTTTCCAGTAATCACTGTTGCAATATCCTCTGTTAAACACTTTGGAGAAGAATGTATCACGGAAGAATTTAAATTCATAGATCGATTTGCACTTTAAGTTGCTTAATTGCTCATAAGTTCTTGATACTATCAATTGATTGTTGCCCACAAAGTGAAGCATAATAGTATATAACAAAGTATTTACTGCATCTTCCACGAAGACAGGTTCGTTCATCGCATCAGCACCCTTTTGGACTTGGAAATTAAAGATGTTTTCCTTAGTTTCACTTGATAGGAGATTATCCCACCAAAGGCCAAGCTGTCCTACGAAACCGGATGCTAAAGCTTGAGCAATCCTTTTCTCTGAGTTAGCTTTAACTCTAGCCGCTTAGGCAAACATTGTAATTTGCTTGAGAAGAATAATGATTTGATAATCAGTAAGACCATCAAGGTTCCACTCACAAATGTACTCTCCATTAAACTGAATTCCATCATTAAACGCTCTATTCTCGAACTGGGCATCAATAGGAGATGGACGATGGTAGTAGGGTTGGTTTTTAACCTTTCCCCATTTCAATCTATTCAATTGAGGATCTCCTTGTTCTTCCTGGATTTTACTTAAGATCTCATCAAGATCTAATCCGTCGTTTTTAAGAACCGAGATGGAAGGACCTTGAGAAGTTGACCCTGTAGATGTTCTCTTTATTGACAACTTTTCTAGTCTATTTTTTAATTCTTCAAACATTTTCGTAGAAGCAGATCCTATTTTGAATTCTTTGGCAAGCTCGGGCGGAGGTTTAAAAAGAACTGATCCAGGTTTCTCTTTTGTTAAGAGCTTTCCTTCCTTTGAGGAAGTAACAAGAATTTCTGCCGGAGATGGGCTAATAGATAAAGGTTTTACTTTTGAAGTAACCACCTTCTCTATTCTGGTAAGCTGTGTTCCGAGGGACTGTAGAAACATATTAGTATAATTATTTTGTTCAATAACTTGGTTAATCCCTTGAACTTCTTCAGACTTTCTTTCAGCCTCTTTATCAAAAACCTTCTTATAAGGAACATCTCTAGTCTTTCCCGTTCCTACAAAAACTGGGACAGAAGGAGGATGAATAGAAGACACCACTTCGTTGTCGTCTTTATCATTGGCCAAACGATAGGGCCTATAAGAACTTTCAACCATGTTTAAGGATGTGATTTTCTTATTATTCTTCTCGCTATCCCCCCCAAAAGGGAAATCATAACCTTTTGCACGGCACCAATGTTTAAGAAAAATAAAGAAATCAACATTTTTCCCTGATTCCTTTATGAAATCATAATAAATGACGTGAATTAACTCTTGGTTTTCCAGAGAATAAGTAGCAAAAAACCATTCTGTTTTGTCCTTATTCTTTTCAGAATTAAACATAGATCTCAGTAAAGATCGGTTGAGATCCTTACTCTGATAATTAAGAGTATAAACACTCTCAGAGTATCCAAAATCAGATGTTGTAGGACTTTGAGTCCTTGGGGCTTCTACTTCAAAAGGAGTTTCTATCATATACGTTGGTCGGCTGACTGGATCGTCTGGTCGGTTTATTACTCCTCGTAAAGAAGACGTAGATCGTCTTGACGTTTCTCCTATATTCTGTTGAGGAATATTAGATGTACTATTCCGTCGTGGTTCGTCTAAGTTGAGACGAATAGAGCTACTGTTTCCAAATCTGATATTTACAGATCCGTCCAGATTTTCTGTAACATCTTTCAATTAGTGATTTGCTCCTTGTACCCTTTTAGGTACTACATCTTGAAGTGTCCAATTTTCTGGAATAGCTATCTCATCCCATTTTAAGGTTTTAGGGACTGAAATATTAGCTTTCAATGGATTGATTTGAAACACGGTAGTTTCTCCTCTACAATATTTAATAAAACTACTCTTTAGATTAATATCTGGAGTAATAGTATTCATAACCTTAATATAGATCCGATATATTAAAGCCATGTTAGAAGATAAGGGATCCATATCAAAACCTGACGTTTGTAAATTCAGAGTTAAGGTTTTGAGTATTATAGGATCAAGTAACGAGACAAAAAAGTTTGGGAAACTATTAAAGTAGACCGGTCCTTCAGAAAGAGATGAAGTTATGCATCCTAACAAAGAATCGTTAAACTTTAAATGCCTCTTGTCTCTAAGACACAGCAACAAAGAAGTAGGATGGCCATTTCTAGTCAACGGTTTAACCGCAACTTGGACTAATTCGATATGTAAGTACTTATAGCCTCTTTCAATGGCTTCTTCTAGCAACCTTTTAGGTAACATCTCAAAAGTCATATGACCTTGAGTTATGGGAAGGGACTGTTCAACAGACTTGATAATATAATCAGATTTAAACAAAAAATTACCTTTATTGTAAACTTGAGAAGTGGGAGTTTTTGGGATAGACCAATTTTGTAAATGGGTCTCTATATTTCTGATGGAAACTACTTCTTTAGTAGTTGAATCCAACGAAGGAGAAGATGAAGAAGACGAAGAGTTTCTGGATAGATTTCTGAATAGGTTTTCCATCGAACGTATAAACGGAAAATAAAACTTAACAAGATAAGCAAATAAGTTTTGATGACAAGGAAAGTCTACTACATGATTTATGTCAAAACGACAAAACTCAACAACACTGCCTTAGAAGACAACCAACTTATCCTTAACAAAACTTTAAGCTTAATCTATAACAGTATTTAAATGGTGTTTATAACAGAATGAGCAAGTTCAAAATACTATTCCAGAAAATTGGACACTTCAAGATGTTGTACCTAAAAGGGTACAAGGAGCAAATCATCAATTGGAAGATATTACAGAAAATTTGGACGGATCTATAAATATCAGATTTGGAAACAGTAGCTCTATCCACCTCAACTTAGACGAACCACGACGGAATAGTACATCTAATATTCCTCAACGGAATATAGGAGAAACGTCAAGACGATCTACATCTTCTTTACAAGGAATAATAAACCGACCAGACGATCCAGTCAGCCGACCAACGTATATGGTAGAAACTCCTTCTGAAGCAGAAGCCCCAAGGACTCAAAGTCCTACATCATCTGATTTTGGATACTCTGAGAGTATTTATACTCTTAATTATCAGAGTAAGGATCTCAACCGATCTTTACTGAGATCTATGTTTAATTCTGATCTCTTGTTATCCTTATAAGAGGAAGGTTCCTTGGTAGTCTTCCTTTTACGTTTATCTTTAGGGATTTCGGCCAAACCATACTGTTCACAGAAATCTCCTAGAGCACGTTTTCCTCTAGCTCTTTCTTCTGCAATTTGCTTTTGGATCTTTAAGATATTGCATAGATCCGCACCTTCAGCGATGACCTCCGAAGCTAATTCTCCATAGGTATATTCATCCCAGGGAATTACTCCATCATTTTTATTTTTTAACCTTGTTTTAACTCTTTGAGAGAACAAAACAGGTAAACCTTCAATGAATTTTTCTTTCCAGTAATCACTGTTGCAATCTCCTCTGTTAAACACTTTGGAGAAGAACGTATCACGGTAGAATTTAAATTCAGAGAGCGAGCACTTTAAGTTGCTTAATTGCTCATAAGTTCTTGATACTATCAATTGATTATTGCCCACAAAGTGGCGCATAGTAGTATATAACAAAGAATTTACTGCATCTTCCATGAAGACGGGTTCGTTCATCGCATCAACACCCTTTTGGACTTGGAAATTAAAGATACTTTCCTTAGTTTCACTTGATAGGAGATTATCCCACCAAAGGCCAAGCTGTCCTACGAACTGGATACTAAAGCTTGAGCAATCCTTTTCTCTGAGTTAGCTTTAACTCTAGCCACTTGGGCAAACATTGTCATTTGCTTGAGAAGAATAATGATTTGATAATCAGTAAGACCATCAAGGTTCCACTCACAAATGTACTCTCCATTAAACTGAATTCCATCATTAAATGCTCTATTCTCGAACTGGGCATCAATAGGAGATGGACGATGGTAGTAGGGTTGGTTTTTAACCTTTCCCCATTTCAATCTATTCAATTGAGGATCTCCTTGTTCTTCCTGGATTTTACTTAAGATCTCATCAAGATCTAATCTGTCATTTTTAAGAACTGAGATGGAAGGACCTTGAGAAGTTGACCCTATAGATGTTCTCTTTATTGATAACTTTTCTAGTCTATTTTTTAATTCTTCAAACATTTTCGTAGAAGCAGATTCTATTTTGAATTCTTTGGCAAGCTCGGGCGGAGGTTTAAAAAGAACTGATCCAAGTTTCTCTTTTGTTAAGAGCTTTCCTTCCTTTGAGGAAGTAACAAGAATTTCTGCTGGAGATGGGCTAATAGATAAAGGTTTTACTTTTAAAGTAACCACCTTCTCTATTCTGGTAAGCTGCGTTCCGAGGGACTGTAGAAATATATTAATATAATTATTTTGTTTAATAACTTGGTTAATCCCTTGAACTTCTTCAGACTTTCTTTCAGCCTCTTTATCAAAAACCTTCTAATAAGGAACAGCTCTAGTCATTCCCGTTCCTACAAAAACTGGGACAGAAGGAGGATGAATAGAAGACACCACTTCGTTGTCGTCTTTATCATTGGCCAAACGATAGGGCCTATAAGAACTTTTAACCATGTTTAAGGATGTGATTTTCTTATTATTCTTCTCACTACCCCCCCCCCAAAGGGAAATCATAACCTTTTGCACGGCACCAATTGTGACAACTCCAAAATAGGTTCATTCCATCCAACCTATTCTGAGTCGCCAAATACATGGTACAAAAAATAACTACAACTTTATTTCAACAATTGTCGTGCAAAATACAACAACACATATGTTGTGAGTTTGGATACAAATATATACCAAATGTGACTCATGTTCCAACCGTGGACATCACCTCACAATGACACCTTACATAAAGGTATAGTCAAAAACTGTTTTAGAAATTAGAATATTTGGGAAGTGCTCAAAGAAACCTTCGTACATGGGAGGCCATGCGTCTAGGTTATGATAGATATCATATGGCCACAGAATTATCCTTGGTTGACCCAATAGACCCCAAAGAAAAACGAGAAGATTACTATCATATTCTTCCCAATGGTGAGTCTTCTCTTGACATATCATTATCTCTACTGTCTCTAATTGAGAATTATACTTCAAACAAACACCAAGATTATATAGGTAGTGCTCGTATATATACTCAGCAAGTGGATGAGCACATCCATGTCTTATGATGACACGAGGTTATATGTCGTTAGACATCTTGTATGATAGTGGCAAACCACCCTTCCAACATTGGGTACACCTTACCCTATTGGATTCACCAAATAAAACTACTAAATGAACTTTTCTATACTGCTTCGGGAGAACATCCACAGCTAGAGACCACCGTTCTATTTCCCCGTTACCCTCGCTCAACCCTGCTACACTCTTATTACCTAAAAGGAATTGTGAAGCAAAAGGGTGAGCACAACTAGCTCAGTAAAGAATATCATGACTAAAGATAATTAAATTATCAATAGCCTTCATCAATAATAAATCAGAGATTTAGAACATATGGTAAATGATAAAAATTTCAACCATAGTTGCAGCGGAACGAGCAATCCATTAGAAGAGTCAAATAGACTATAAAGTCTATTATCTTCTCCATGTTAAAAATCTACCAACAATGTCTTATCCCTGTAACATCAATCAATAATTCTGGTCCACAATCATATGAATAACTCATAAGCATAACTGTAGTTCTAAATTCCTCTTCTCATCCAGGACGAAGATAATTTTCATCACCTGAAACATCAAAGATCATGGTTACACCAAATTATATTTCCTGTTCATAATCATACTAATAACTTCAACTTTGCACTACGGCCAAAGATATTCATTTTTATCACCAGTTGGTCATGTTTATCTCAACATCTGTTCATCTTTGCACTACTGGCCAAAGATATTCAATAACATGTCATTTTGCACTACGGGCTAAAGATATTCATCAATAATTCATCTTTGCACTACAGGCCAAAGATATTCATCAATATTTCATCTTTGCACTACAGGCCAAAGATATTCCTCAACAGTTCATATTTGCACTACGGCCAAATATATTCATCAATATTTCATATTTGCACTACAAGCCAAATATATTAATATCTCAAAGAAATATATAATCATTTATATAAACAATAATTATAACCATGTTGATCATTTCACCTTTGCACTTAAGCTGAAGATATTAAATTATAAATCCAATGGTCATGATCATACTAGTCAATAATTCAACTTTGCACTACTGGCCAAAGAGAACCCAAAGTCATGATCATACCAATAATCTACCTGTAAGACCCCAACTTATTAATGAATAAAATCAAATTTTCTCTAAATATTATTGTGAATAATAAGGGGTTAATTTGATATAATACTTTGGTTATGGGTGAAATGTGCAAATTTTGTAAAATAAGCAAGTGATTATAAAATATTTATTTTTGGTCGGTGAATATTCGGTTGGTCGTGGAATATTCTTGCTGTCGGGGAATATTCGTACGACGACGCAGCCTTGTGTGGGCCCCATAACGGAAAGCGATTGGATGAAGAAAACGACAAGTATAAGTTGTTTATAAATAACGGCGTAGTTGTTACCGTTAATACTGTTGGAATACCCGGTGGTTAAAATACAGTAGCACACGGTATCGCACCAATTATTGATTCTTACGTAAGAAGGCACTACTCAATAATTGTTACAGTAGTTATTATTCAATATTTTATTTTATTGATTCAATAATTGTTGCGTTGATATTTTATATTATTGTTGTTTCAATAATTGTTGCTGCACAGTATTTTCATTTATCAGATCAATAATTCATATTATTTGAATAATATTATTAGATAACATTATTGGCAATGTCTAGAAAGTTCTGTCTAAGGAGAGGTTTGGTCATCTAATTGCGCGCCAATAAGGAGAAATCCTTATTGGAAAGCCCCCTCTTTCCTGGGAACGGCCTGGTTGTCATAAATGTGATTCTGTAATATTATTTGTGAATAATTAATTATTGATTCATATGATAAGGAAATATTTATTTTATGTGGATATAAATGAGGAATATATTTTTGTGGTTAAAAATGAAGGAGTTAATGTTGAGGTTTTTGTCAGTATTTTTGTCGGAATGGAGGTATTAAAAATTAGGGTTTTTGAGATAGTTTGCGGGGGTTATAATTTTTAATCCGACCGTTGGATCGTGGTAATTTTTGAATATG
This sequence comes from Panax notoginseng, assembly GCA_016801055.1. Classification (NCBI taxonomy): domain Eukaryota; kingdom Viridiplantae; phylum Streptophyta; class Magnoliopsida; order Apiales; family Araliaceae; genus Panax; species Panax notoginseng. Next base: position 222,161,805 of record CM029014.1, read on the forward strand.
TTATACATATATAAGTTGAGTATATGTCCACAAATTTTGAACAGTTAAAAATAAACGTATGATTTATTACGAATTTTACAAGATGACTGGTTCAGAAATTATTGAATTTTCGGAGTTAATCATTTTGGTGGAAAATTCTAGAATTGGTGGGCCCCACTTGTGGTTGGTGAAGAAATGTGCTGAATTATATTTCAAATGTGGTGGGTGGGAATAGTAGCAGGTAAAGCCATCAGGTTGCAGGTCAAGCCTACTAAAATTTTCCTATAAATAGAGGGCTAAGTTAGAATTGAAAATCACACCAGAAACAAGTTTTCTCTCTTTCTCTCTCTAGATTATTGAGTGTATTTTGTGAGTATTTAGATACTTTGAGAGTTTCTATTCATCAGAGCAAGTTTCTTTCAGCCTTATACCAGTATTCCGACCAGAAGTACTGATATTTTGAGGTAAGGGGTATTATTTATTTCACATTCTGAAGAGATATTATTTTTCGTATTCGTATGAATATTATTTCTGTTCAATATTCATAAGAAATTTTATTTCTTTCAATATTCGTGAGAAATATTATATTCGTTTAATATTCGTAATGAATATTATTTTCGTTTGATATTTGTAAGGGATATTATTTTCTTCTTAAATGATATTATTTTCTTCAATATCATTATGCTGAAATATTGACATGAGTTTTTATCAAATTTGGAACTTTTTGTGTCGGGGTTACTATTCACGTGTACGTTACTATTCACGTATACGGCACTATTCACGAATACGGTACTATTCACCGAAAAATAAAATTTTTCCTTTTTGTCCAAAATGTCTATTATGGTTACTATCTTTGATTGTATCCATGTTTTGATCTTTATTTTTGAATTCTGCTTCACAATTGATTATTATGAAGTATTATTGATCTTGGATAAACTGTTATACGAATCCCTAATATTTGTCCTTCTGTCTCACTGGATTCGTTCTCTTTAAGATATTTTTCATCATCCTCAGTCCTAAATGATGATATTACTGAATATCTTTGGCCTGTAGTGCAAAGATGTATGATTACTTGATGAATATCTTTGGCCTGTAGTGCAAAGATGTATGATTATTTGATGAATATCTTTGGCCTGTAGTGCAAAGATGAACAGGTGTTGAGATGAACATGATCGACAGGTGATACAAATGAATATCTTTGGCCTGTAGTGCAAAGATGAATATTTGGATAAAGATGATTATTAATTGATGTTACAGGGATAAAATATGGATGATGGACTTTTAAATCTTAGAAGATAGTAGAATTCTTTCTCTACTTGACTCTTCTAATGGTTTGCAGTTTCCGCTGCAGTTGTTGATCTAAAACTTGTTGTCGATTATATTTTATCAGATTTTTCCCTGTTGAAGACTAACGATAATTTGTTGTATATTATCTTAATCATAATATTCTTTACTGGGCTAGTTGAGCTCACCCTTTTCCTTTTTGTTCCATTTTTCTTCTCAGGAGGTGAGAACATAGCAGGATCTAGTCGGGGTATGGAGTGATGGTTCTAGAAAGATGTTTTAGCAGTCCTCACTATTTCTGTAAAATAGTGTTTGAATAATTATAATGAGGATTTATTTGAGTGTGGATATTGTCTAAAAGACAATATGTGTATTTAAACTCACAGTATGTGTTGTCGTATTTTACACGACAATTGTATTATTGAAGTTGTAGTTTGCTTTCTGTACCATGTATTTGGCGACTCAGAATGGGTGTTGTATACCTATTTTGGGGGCGTCACACTACCTATCTTTACACTCAAGTGAAAGAGAATTTTAACATCAGTGTTATAAAAATGTTATATATGATAATAAAAATAATATGATCAACATATAGATTTAATCTCAAGAGTAATATTCATAAATCAACTATAATTTGGTTAGAAAAAGGAAACCAATTTTATCGTGAATAGTAACTTGTGAATAGTAACTCATGAATAGTAACCCCGACACAAAACGGTAAAAATTCCACAATAAAATACATACCAATATTTCGGTATAATGATATTGAAAGAATAATATTTCTTAAGCTTATAAACTGTGACGCCCCCAGAATAGGTATACAACACCCATTCTGAGTCGCCAAATACATGGTACAGAAAGCAAACTACAACTTCAATAATACAATTATCGTGCAAAATACGACAACACATACTGTGAGTTTAAATACAAATATTGTCTTCTAGACAATATCAACACTCAAATAAATCCTCATTACAATTATTCAAACACTATTTTACAGAAATAGTGAGGACTGCTAATACATCTTTCTAGAACCATCACTCCATACCCCGACTAGATCCTGCTATGTTCTCACCTCCTGAGAAGAAAAATGGAACAAAAAGGAAAAGGGTGAGCTCAACTAGCCCAGTAAAGAATATTATGACTAAGATAATATACAACAAATTATCGTTAGTCTTCAACAGGGAAAAATCTGATAAAATATAATCGACAACAAGTTTTAGATCAACAAGTGCAGCGGAAACAACAAACCATTAGAAGAGTCAAGTAGAGAAAGAATTCTACTATCTTCTAAGATTTAAAAGTCCATCATCAATATTTTATCCCTGTAACATCAATTAATAATCATCTTTAACCAAATATTCATCTTTGCACTACAGGCCAAAGATATTCATTTGTATCATCAGTCGGTCATGTTCATCTCAACACCTGTTCATCTTTGCACTACAGGCCAAAGATATTCATCAAGTAATTATACATCTTTGCACTACAGGCCAAAGATATTCAGTAATATCATCATTTAGGACTGAGGATGATGAAAAATATCTTAAAGAGAACGAATCCAATGAGACAGAAGGACAAATAGTAGGGATTCGTATAACAGTTTATCCAAGATCAATAATACTTCATAATAATCAATTGTGAAGCAGAATTCAAAAATAAAGATCAAAACATGGATACAATCAAAGATAGTAACCATAATAGACATCTTGGACAAAAAGGGAAAATTTTATTTTTCGGTGAATAGTGCCGTATTCGTGAATAGTGCCGTATACGTGAATAGTGCCGTATACGTGAATAGTAACCCCGACACAAAAAGTTCCAAATTTGATAAAAACTCATATCAATATTTCAGCATAATGATATTGAAGAAAATAATATCATTTAAGAAGAAAATAATATCCCTTACCTCAAAATATCAGTACTTCTGGTCGGAATACCGGTATAAGGCTGAAAGAAACTTGCTCTGATGAATAGAAACTCTCAAAGTATCTAAATACTCACAAAATACACTCAATAATCTAGAGAGAGAAAGAGAGAAAACTTGTTTCTGGTGTGATTTTCAATTCTAACTTAGCCCTCTATTTATAGGAAAATTTTGGTAGGTTTGACCTGCAACCTGATGGCTTTACCTGCTACTATTCCCACCTACCACATTTGAAATATAATTCAGCACATTTCTTCACCAACCACAAGTGGGGCCCACCAATTCTAGAATTTTCCATCAAAATGATAAACTCCGAAAATTCAACAATTTCTGAACCAGTCATCTTGTAAAATTCATAATAAATCATACGTTCATTTTTAACGGTTCAAAATTTGTGGACATATACTCAACTTATATATGTATAACATATCCAAAAATTACCACGATCCAACGGTCGGATTAAAAATTATAACACCCGCAAAATATCTCAAAAACCCTGATTTTTAATACCTCCATTCCGACAAAAATACTGATAAAAACCTCAACATTAACTCCTTCATTTTTAACCACAAAAATATATCCCTCATTTATATCCACATAAAATAAATATTTCCTTATCATATGAATCAATAATTAATTATTCACAAATAATATTACAGAATCACATTTATGACAACCAGGCCGTTCCCAGGAAAGAGGGGGCTTTCCAATAAGGATTTCTCCTTACTGGCGCGCAATTAGATGACCAAACCTCTCCTTAGACAGAACTTTCTAGACATTGCCAATAATGTTATCTAATAATATTATTCAAATAATATGAATTATTGATCTGATAAATGAAAATACTGTGCAGCAACAATTATTGAAACAACAATAATATAAAATATCAACGCAGCAATTATTGAATCAATAAAATAAAATATTGAACAATAACTACTGTAACAATTATTGAGTAGTGCCTTCTTACGTAAGAATCAATAATCAATATATGTGCAATCCGTGCTACTATACCACGCGTTATTACTGTATTTTAACCACCGGGTATTCCAACAGTATTAACGGTAACAACTACGCCGTTATTAATAAACAACTTATACTTGTCGTTTTCTTCATCCAATCGCTTTCCGTTATGGGGCCCACACAAGGCTGCGTCGTCGTACGAATATTCCCCGACAGCAAGAATATTCCACGACCAACCGAATATTCACCGACCAAAAATAAATATTTTATAACCACTTGCTTATTTTGCAAAATTTGCACATTTCACCCATAACCAAAGTATTATATCAAATTAACCCCTTATTATTCACAATAATATTTAGAGAAAATTTGATTTTATTCATTAATAAGTTGGGGTCTTACAACCTCCCCTCCTTATGAAATTTCGTCCTCGAAATTGACGTACGTACCTGATGTTTCAAAAAGGTGAGGATACCTCGCTTTCATTTCTGATTCCAACTCCCAGGTCATTTCTTCAATAGCATGGTTTCTCCACAAAACCTTAACTTGTGGTATAACCTTCGTGCGTAGGACATGCTCTTTCCTATCCAAGATCTTAACAGGTACCTCCTCGTACGTTAAATCTTCAGCTATCTCGTCTGGTTCTAACTCAATAATGTGGTTCGGGTCTTTAACATATTTACGAAGCATAGATATGTGAAAAACATTATGAACACGAGACATGCTTGGAGGTAATGCGAGTCTATATGCCACATTTCCTATTCGCTCAAGAATCTCAAATGGACCAACAAATCTTGGATTGAGCTTTCCTCTCTTCCCAAATCTTGTAACTCCCTTCCATGGTGCAACACGTAACAATACATGATCCCCAATATTAAATTCCACGTCCTTCCGATGAAGATCCGCATAACTCTTTTGTCGATCCTGTGCCGTTTGTATACGTTGTCGAATCGTTTGGATCTTCTCTGTAGTAATGCGTACCAATTCTGGTCCCAACAATGTTGCTTCACCCACCTCGTCCCAGCATACTGGAGAACGACATTTTCTTCCATACAACGCCTCAAATGGAGCCATACCTATGCTCGCCTGATAACTGTTGTTGTAGGAGAATTCCACCAATGGTAGGTACTTATCCCAACTCCCTTTGAGATCTAAGACACAAAGTCTTAATAGATCTTCAAGAGTTTGAATAGTCCTCTCTGATTGTCCGTCCGTTTGAGGATGGTATGCTGAACTGAATCGTAAATCCGTGCCCATAGCTTTCTGCAAGCTAACCCAAAATCGTGAAGTGAATCTTGGGTCACGATCCGAAACTATGGATACTGGCATGCCATGCAATCTCACAATCTCGTTCACGTACATACTAGCAAGACGTTCAAGGGAATAAGTCTCACGTATCGGCAAGAAATGAGCGGACTTGGTTAATCTATCAACAATAACCCAAATCGCATCTATGCCTTGAGAAACCTTGGGAAGACCTGTAACAAAATCCATAGTAATGTGTTCCCACTTCCATTTCGGGATCTCAAGTGGTTGCAATGGACCCTTTGGCACTTGATGCTCCGCCTTTACACGTTGACAAGTTAAACACCTCGAGATAAACTCCGCGATCTCTCTTTTCATATTGCTCCACCAAAATGTATGTCGAAGATCGTGATACATTTTGGTACTCCCAGGATGGATTGCAAACGGTGTGTTGTGTGCCTCCATCATTATTCTATGCTTCAAGTCAAAATCGTTAGGAACACAAAGTCTGGAGTTGACTCGAAGTATTCCTTCTTCATCGATTCTTGCTTCTGGAATAGCACCTTCTTGCACTTTCTTCTTCATACGCATCAGCTCTATATCCGTAGCTTGAGCAGCTTTAACTTTATCGATTAAAGTCGGTTCTACTCGTATATTTGATATCATCATGTGGGTACTTGGAGCCTTCATCTCTATCTCCATCCTTTGCAAGTCATACAAAATGGGCCTTTGTGTTAAAAACATTGCACTCGTACCCGCATATGATCTTCTACTCAATGCGTCAGCTACTACGTTTGCTTTTCCAGGATGGTATTGGATGGTATGATCGTAATCTTTCAACAGCTCAAGCCAACGTCGTTGCCGCATGTTGAGTTCCTTTTGGGTGAAGAAATATTTGAGGCTTTTATGATCTGTATAGATCTCCACTTTCTCCCCATACAGGTAGTGTCTCCAGATCTTCAACGCAAAAACGACTGCTGCCAACTCCAAATCATGAGTAGGATAATTCCTCTCATATTCTTTGAGTTGTCGTGAGGCATAGGCTATGACTTTCCCATGTTGCATGAGAACACATCCTAACCCTTTGCCTGAAGCATCGCTGTAGATAACAAATCCATCCGAACCAGATGGTATTGTCAAAACAGGTGCCGAAATGAGTCTCCTCTTGAGTTCTTGGAAACTCTTCTCGCATTCCTCACTCCATACGAATTTTGTATCTTTCCGAGTCAGCTGAGTTAACGGAGTAGCGATTCGAGAAAATCCTTCCACAAATCTCCGATAATAACCAGCTAAGCCCAGAAAGCTACGTACTTCGGTTACCGACTTCGGTTGCTCCCAACTTTGTATGGCTTCAATCTTCGCCGGGTCGACAGATACTCCATGTTTTGACACCACGTGCCCAAGGAATGCTACTTCCTCAAGCCAGAACTCGCATTTCTTCAGTTTGGCATATAGCTTGTTTTCACGAAGCCTTTGCAGTACCAGCTTCAAATGGCGCTCATGATCTTCACGGCTTTTGGAATAGATGAGGATGTCATCAATAAAGACAACAACGAACTGATCCAAATATTCTTTGAATACACGGTTCATCATATCCATGAAGGCAGCAGGAGCATTAGTCAATCCAAAAGACATTACTAAGAATTCATAATGCCCGTACCGAGTTCTGAAGGCAGTCTTTGGAATATCCTCAGTTTTAATCTTCAGCTGATGATATCCAGAACGAAGATCGATCTTTGAAAAGAATTGTGCTCCTTGCAACTGGTCAAACAGGTCATCAATGCGAGGTAGCGGATACCTATTCTTGATGGTGACATGGTTCAATTCTCGATAGTCAATACAAAGTCGCATACTCCCGTCTTTCTTCTTTACGAATAAAACAGGAGCACCCCAAGGAGACGTACTAGGACGAATAAAACCGATGTCCAACAACTCCTGTAGTTGGACTTTTAACTCCTGAAGTTCAATAGGAGCCATTCGATATGGGGTTTTAGAAATGGGCTTTGTACCGGGTTCAAGGTCAATAAAGAATTCAATTTCTCGTTCCGGGGGTAGACCGGGAAGTTCTTCAGGAAATACATCGGAAAATTCTCTAACAATAGAAATATTATTCAAATCTGACTTGTCTTTGTTCAAATCCATAACATGGGCTAAGAAAGCTTGACATCCGTTTTTCAATAAACGAATAGCTTTGTGGCTTGATATGACAGTGACTGATTTTAGTGGTTTAGTAGTTTGAATTCGTATGACAGGTTGGTTAGGAATATGAAAACTAACAACCTTACGAAAACAATCAATTTTAGCATGATGAGTGGTTAACCAATCAATTCCTAAAATCACATCAAAAGCAAGTATCTTTAAAGAGATAAGATCAACAGGTAATGTGATAGTGCCAACTTGGATCATGCAAGATTTATAAACTGTAGATGTAACGAAGGTTTCACCCAACGGAGTTTCAACAGATAAGTTAAAGTCCAATTTCTCCGGAGTCAAGTTTAAACGTTGAGCACAAGCAGGAGAGATAAAAGAATGGGTAGAACCGGTATCTAGTAAAGTATAAACTTCGCAAGAATTCAAGATTAGCTTACCCGTGATCACCTCGTTCGGGTTTCTCACGTTTTGGCCAGTTACGACAAACGCTCTTCCAGGAACCGCTGATTTCGCCTTATCCGGGACAGCCCTTGGAATCACCACTCCCGCTGAACTTGGTTTCGCTATAGTACAATCTCGAGCGATGTGGCCTTCCTTCCACAGTTGTAACACACCTTGGATTGTTGTGGACAGTTTGGGCTGATATGTCCCTCTTTCCCGCATTTGTAACATCTAACTGGCGGTCGTTCTCCTCCCCTAAAATTTGTTGTTGGTGCTGGTGATGGTGCTGATGTCTTCCCGTCATTGTTGAATCTCCTCTTTCTGAAATTTCCACTTGACTCACCTCTCCTATTATCATGGCCACGATGACCACCCGAGTGGTTACCGCCTTTGTTCGTATTTTTCCCTCCTCGTTGGTTATCATCGCTCTGATGATTGCTGTCACCGGTATGACCCTGGTTGTGGTCCCTCGGTTGAGTATACTCATTATCTCTCTCTAATAATTGGGCCCTGTTGACAACATCTGAATACAGAGAAAATTTATGAGAGATAAGTATTGACGAATCTCAGGTTTTAAACCTCTCAGAAACATCCGCGTCATTCGTTCCTCATTTTCGACCAAATGAGGTGCAAACCTGGATAACTCTGCAAACTTCGCCTCGTACTGGGACACCGTCATGTTGTTTTGTTCCAGTCTAATAAACTCAACCTCCTTCATATGACGAATACTTTCAGGAAAGTACTTGTCATTGAACAGTTTTTGAAATGTTTCCCAGGACATGTTGAGTGCGTCAGGCTGGGTACGCTTCACAGACTCCCACCAGTAGTCTGCCTCACCGCGGAACATAAATGTGGCGAATGGAACCTTCTGTTCCTCCGTGCATCCCAAGACATCAAATATCTTGGTAATTTGCTTGACCCACGTTTCCGCCATGATCGGATCCGGCTTTCCCTTAAATTCTGGTGGTCCCAATTCTTTGAACTGCTTAGCTGTGACAAACCGCGCGTTGTTATCATTTCCACCCGTATTCTGCACACGAGTCTCCCTCGTCTGATTTTGCATGAACTGCAAAAAGCTCCTAAACATTCCATCATTCATCGTTTGCTCGGTAACGTTGTTTACAGGAGGAATATTGCCTTCCTGTTGCACGTTCCCCTGGGTAGTGATCAAAGGTGTCTCCACGGTCTGATTTACTCCATTATTAACGTTCTCAGCTGCCATTCTTAAATACTGCCATAAAACAAGGGTTAATAGTCATGTCATATATTATCCCTATACTCTGACCGACCAAATAAACACCAAATAAACTTAGTCAGGTCATACTAGCGAAGGAATTCCCCGTCTCTCCCCTCCTAGTTCTTGTCTCACATCTCAGCCAGGGATCATATCCCTAAGCTCTGATACCAACTGTGACGCCCCCAGAATAGGTATACAACACCCATTCTGAGTCGCCAAATACATGGTACAGAAAGCAAACTACAACTTCAATAATACAATTGTCGTGCAAAATACGACAACACATACTGTGAGTTTAAATACAAATATTGTCTTCTAGACAATATCCACACTCAAATAAATCCTCATTACAATTATTCAAACACTATTTTACAGAAATAGTGAGGACTGCTAATACATCTTTCTAGAACCATCACTCCATACCCCGACTAGATCCTGCTATGTTCTCACCTCCTGAGAAGAAAAATGGAACAAAAAGGAAAAGGGTGAGCTCAACTAGCCCAGTAAAGAATATTATGACTAAGATAATATACAACAAATTATCGTTAGTCTTCAACAGGGAAAAATCTGATAAAATATAATCGACAACAAGTTTTAGATCAACAACTGCAGCGGAAACAACAAACCATTAGAAGAGTCAAGTAGAGAAAGAATTCTACTATCTTCTAAGATTTAAAAGTCCATCATCAATATTTTATCCCTGTAACATCAATTAATAATCATCTTTAACCAAATATTCATCTTTGCACTACAGGCCAAAGATATTCATTTGTATCATCAGTCGGTCATGTTCATCTCAACACCTGTTCATCTTTGCACTACAGGCCAAAGATATTCATCAAGTAATTATACATCTTTGCACTACAGGCCAAAGATATTCAGTAATATCATCATTTAGGACTGAGGATGATGAAAAATATCTTAAAGAGAACGAATCCAATGAGACAGAAGGACAAATAGTAGGGATTCGTATAACAGTTTATCCAAGATCAATAATACTTCATAATAATCAATTGTGAAGCAGAATTCAAAAATAAAGATCAAAACATGGATACAATCAAAGATAGTAACCATAATAGACATCTTGGACAAAAAGGGAAAATTTTATTTTTCGGTGAATAGTGCCGTATTCGTGAATAGTGCCGTATACGTGAATAGTGCCGTATACGTGAATAGTAACCCCGACACAAAAAGTTCCAAATTTGATAAAAACTCATATCAATATTTCAGCATAATGATATTGAAGAAAATAATATCATTTAAGAAGAAAATAATATCCCTTACCTCAAAATATCAGTACTTCTGGTCGGAATACCGGTATAAGGCTGAAAGAAACTTGCTCTGATGAATAGAAACTCTCAAAGTATCTAAATACTCACAAAATACACTCAATAATCTAGAGAGAGAAAGAGAGAAAACTTGTTTCTGGTGTAATTTTCAATTCTAACTTAGCCCTCTATTTATAGGAAAATTTTGGTAGGTTTGACCTGCAACCTGATGGCTTTACCTGCTACTATTCCCACCTACCACATTTGAAATATAATTCAGCACATTTCTTCACCAACCACAAGTGGGGCCCACCAATTCTAGAATTTTCCATCAAAATGATAAACTCCGAAAATTCAACAATTTCTGAACCAGTCATCTTGTAAAATTCATAATAAATCATACGTTCATTTTTAACGGTTCAAAATTTGTGGACATATACTCAACTTATATATGTATAACATATCCAAAAATTACCACGATCCAACGGTCGGATTAAAAATTATAACACCCGCAATATATCTCAAAAACCCTGATTTTTAATACCTCCATTCCGACAAAAATATGATAAAAACCTCAACATTAACTCCTTCATTTTTAACCACAAAAATATATCCCTCATTTATATCCACATAAAATAAATATTTCCTTATCATATGAATCAATAATTAATTATTCACAAATAATATTACAGAATCACATTTATGACAACCAGGCCGTTCCCAGGAAAGAGGGGGCTTTCCAATAAGGATTTCTCCTTACTGGCGCGCAATTAGATGACCAAACCTCTCCTTAGACAGAACTTTCTAGACATTGCCAATAATGTTATCTAATAATATTATTCAAATAATATGAATTATTGATCTGATAAATGAAAATACTGTGCAGCAACAATTATTGAAACAACAATAATATAAAATATCAATGCAGCAATTATTGAATCAATAAAAAAAATATTGAACAGTAATCACTGTAACAATTATTGAGTAGTGCCTTCTTACGTACGAATCAATAATTCAACTATACTGTGCAATCCGTGTGCTACTATGCAACCACGCGTTATTACTGTATTTTTAACCACCGGGTATTTAAACAGTGTTAACGGTAACAACTACGCCATTATTAATAAACAACTTATACTTGTCGTTTTCTTCATCCAATCGCTTTCCGTTATGGGGCCCACACAAGGCTGCATCGTCGTACGAATATTCCCCGACAGCAAGAATATTCCACGACCAACCGAATATTCACCGACCAAAAATAAATATTTTATAACCACTTGCTTATTTTGCAAAATTTGCACATTTCACCCATAACCAAAGTATTATATCAAATTAACCCCCTTATTATTCACAATAATATTTAGAGAAAATTTGATTTTATTCATTAATAAGTTGGGGTCTTACATAAACAATTTATTTTAATTGTTTACACTTTACTAAATAATACATTTAATCATTATAAAATGCCAAACTCATAAGATTTTATCACCAATAACCAAAACCTTCATCAAAAATCTGCATATACCTCATATAGCATTCTCAAGTCATAAAATCTTATTTTCCAATTTTCTTACTTCACAAAATATATTTAATTCATTTACTCATAACTAAACCATTTTCATGAAAAATACCAAATCAGTTCCAAAAATATTTCTTTTCTGGAATTTAGCAGAATATAGTCTCATATTGAACATATATTTTTCTTAGAATTTTTAAAACTCATTTACTATTTTTCATATGGCCAAAACAGCCGAATATTTAGACATTTATCATAAATTATACTTTTATCCAAAAATTCTCAAATTCACAGAGTACACTGATATTATATAGATATACTTTCAATAAAAATTTTATCAATTTTAGAATTAACCACAAGGAATTATAAGTGGTTACTTCTAAAATAGTCTTTTCTAATAAAATTCATAACTCTCAATCTATACATCCAAAAATCACTATTTTTGGACACAATCAAGAAAACTCATCAAAATATCACTTCAAATTTTTTCATAATTTTTTAAAGTCAGAAAAATTATGAAACTTAAAAATATAACAACCCTTAAAATCATTTACTATCCCTTACTATCCCTTACCTCAAAAGTGCAGTATTTCTGACTGGAATGCAAAGCCGAAGGAAACTTGCACTGATTAACAACTCTCATAGTATCTAAATACTCACAAAATATGCTTCATAATATAGAGAGAGAAAGAGAGAAAGCTTATGTTTCTGGTGTGATTTTCAATTCTAAATTAGCCCTCTATTTATAAGAAAATGTTAGCACGCCGAAGCAGACTTAACCTGTAACCTGATGGCTTTACCTGCTACTATTCCCAGCCACCACATTTGAATAAAAATTTTAGCATATTTTTTCACCAACCAAGAGTAGGATCCACCAATTCTAGAATTTTTCACCAAAATGATAAACTCCGAAAATTCAATAATTTCTAAACCAGTCATCTCGTAAAATTCATAACAAATCATTCGTTCATTTTTAACGGTTCAAAATTTGTGGACATATACTCAACTTATATATGTATAACATATCCAAAAATTACCATGATCCAACGGTCGGATTAAAAATTATAACCCCCGCAAAATAACTCAAAAACCCTAATTTGATTTTTAATACCTCCATTCCGACAAAAATACTGATAAAACACCTCAACATTAACTCCTTCATTTTTAATCACAAAAATATATCCCTCATTTATATTTACATAAAATAAATATTTCCTTATCATATGAATCAATAATTAATTATTCACAAATAATATTACAGAATCACATTTATGACAACCAGGCCGTTCCCAAGAAAAAGGGGACTTTCCAATAAGGATTTCTCCTTACTGGCGCGCAATTAGATGACCAAACCTCTCCTTAGACAGAACTTTCTAGACATTACCAATAATGTTATCTAATAATATTATTCAAATAATATGAATTATTGATCTGATAATGGAAAATACTGTGCAGCAATAAATATTGAAACAACATTAATATAAAATATCAACGTAGCAATTATTGAATCAATAAAATAAAATATTGAACAGTAATTACTGTGATAATTATTCAGTAGTGTCTTCTTACGTAAGGATCAATAATTCAAAAATACTGTGCAATACCGTGTGCTACTGTGCAATAACGCGTATTACTGTATTTTAACCACCGGGTATTCCAACAGTGTTAACGGTAACAACTACGCCGTAATTTGTAAAAACTCAAATTTGTCGTTTTCTTCACCCGACAGTTATTCTATTATGGGGCCCACAAATGGTTGCGCCGTCGTACGAATATTTCCCAATAGAAAGAATATTCCACGACCAAACGAATATTCCCCGACAACAATGAATATTTTATAACCACTTGTGTATTTTGAATAAAAATTCATATATCACCCTTAACTTTAACATTTATCAATTTAACCATTTACTGAATATTAATTATAAGAAAAATTGAATACTTTTATTTCATAAAATTCGGGGTCTTACAATCTCCCCTCTTTATGAAATTTCGTCCCCGAAATTTACGTACCTGGTATTTCGAAGAGTTGAGAATACCTTGCTTCCATTTCAGATTCTATCTCTCAGATCATCATGATTTCTCCATTGCTCATCTCCCATGATAACTTCATTTGGGTTCCTCATTTGTTGGGAAGTCATGACAACCGCCATCCCTCGAACTACTCGGCTTTGACTTGTCTGGAACAGTATTTGGCGTCATCATTACCGTTGGAATATACCTTTCTATAGGACATATTCCTCCCTCAACTGCCTTTTCGTACTCCTCATTCATGATCTGAATCATCAATCTTCGATCCATATCGGATTCAGGTTGACCGCTATGTACAGGGTAATTCAAAACTCGATGTTGGGTTCTCCCAATTGCTTTCCAAAAAGAGAAATTCATATCATCTATTTTAGCCTTCTTAGATCGAACATCTCTTTTCACAATATCCACGTGTCGTGCGGCTTTTGCCCATGCATCACTTATTCTCACTCGTTCAATTTTTTCCTTCTTTCAGCCCAGATTCCATTTTTATCATCTTATACTCTGTCAAAGAATGCTTCTGTTCAAGCATCACATATCGGGTAACACAAGCTTGAATTGTTGCATCCTTTTGTTCCATGACCGCCTGTCGTTCTTCTGCCTGCTCTTCTAACTCATGAATACGATTTTGAAATTCTACATTTTGATCATATAATACCTCTAATAAACTCTCCTCAGGTACTTCTTCTTCCTCTTCTTCCTCAGTCTCAGTTGTTACCTCTGCGACTATCTCGGGTGCAACTATCAATTCTTCACTCACCACATGGATATCTCTAATTCCTTCTTCGTCTGACATCACATTATCACGGTTAGTGATTAGAGGTATCCCCACAGTCTCATTCACTCTATTGTTAGCATTCTCAGCTGCCATTCTCAAATACTGCCAAAAAATAAAGGTTAATTAAACAAATTAACATATCACATAATATCCCAATATTATGACTGACCAACAAATAAGCTTAGGTAGGACACACTAGCGAAGGATTTACTCATCTCTCCCCTCCTAGTTGTATTCCCCGATCTCCGCCAGAGATCATATCCCTAAGCTCTGATACCAAATGTGACAACCCCAAAATAGGTTCATTCCATCCAACCTATTTTGAGTCGCCAAATACATGGTACAAAAAATAACTACAACTTTATTACAACAATTGTCGTGCAAAATACAACAACACATATGTTGTGAGTTTGGATACAAATATATACCAAATGTGACTCATGTTCCAACCGTGGACATCACCTCACAATGACACCTTACATAAAGGTATAGTCAAAAACTGTTTTAGAAATTAGAATCTTTGGAAAGTGCTCAAACAAACCTTCGTACATGGGAGGCCATGCGTCTAGGTTATGATAGATATCATATGGCCACAGAATTATCCTTGGTTGACCCAATAGACCCCAAAGAAAAACGAGAAGATTACTATCATATTCTTCCCAATGGTGAGTCTTCTCTTGACATATCATTATCTCTACTGTCTCTAATTGAGAATTATACTTCAAACAAACACCAAGATTATATAGGTAGTGCTCGTATATATACTCAGCAAGTGGATGAACACATCCATGTCTTATGATGACACGAGGTTGTATGTCGTTGGACATCTTATATGATAGTGGCAAACCACCCTTCCAACGTTGGGTACACCTTACCCTATTGGATTCACCAAATAAAACTACTAAATGAACTTTTCTATACTGCTTCGGGAGAACATCCACAGCTAGAGACCACCGTTCTATTTCCCCGTTACCCTCGCTCGACCCAGCTACACTCTTATTACCTGAAAGGAATTGTGAAGCAAAAGGGTGAGCACAACTAGCTCAGTAAAGAATATCAAGACTAAAGATAATTAAATTATCAATAGCCTTCATCAATAATAAATCAGAGATTTAGAACATATGGTAAATGATAAAAATTTCAACCATAGTTGCAGCGGAACGAGCAATCCATTAGAAGAGTCAAATAGACTATAAAGTCTATTATCTTCTCCATGTTAAAAATCTACCAACAATGTCTTATCCCTGTAACATCAATCAACAATTCTGGTCCACAATCATATGAATAACTCATAAGCATAACTGTAGTTCTAAATTCCTCTTCTCATCCAGGACGAAGATAATTTTCATCACCTGAAACATCAAAGATCATGATTACACCAAATCATATTTCATGTTCATAATCATACTAATAACTTCATCTTTGCACTACGGCGAAAGATATTCATTTTTATCACCAGTTGGTCATGTTTATCTCAACATCTGTTCATCTTTGCACTACTAGCCAAAGATATTCAACAACATGTCATCTTTGCACTACGGGGCCAAAGATATTCATCAACAATTCATCTTTGCACTACAGGCCAAAGATATTCATCAATATTTCATCTTTGCACTACAGGCCAAAGATATTCCTCAACAGTTCGTATTTGCACTACGGCCAAATATATTCATCAACAGTTCATATTTGCACTACAGGCCAAATATATTAATATCTCAAAGAAATATATAATCATTTATATAAACAATAATTATAACCATGTTGATCATTTCACCTTTGCACTTAAGCTGAAGATATTCAATTATAAATTCAATGGTCATGATCATACTAGTCAATAATTCAACTTTGCACTACTGGCCAAAGAGAACCCAAAGTCATGATCATACTAATAATCTACCCATCTTTACACTCAAGTGAAAGAAAATTTCAACATCAGTGTTATAAAAATGTTATATATGATAATAAAAATAATATGATCAACATATAGATTTAATCTCAAGAGTAATATTCATAAATCAACTATAATTTGGTTAGAAAAAGGAAACCAATTTTATCGTGAATAGTAACTCGTGAATAGTAATTCATAAATAATAACTCGTGAATAGTAACTCATGAATAGTTATCCCGACACAAAAAGGTAAAAATTCCACAATAAAATACATACTAATATTTCGGTATAATGATATTGAAAGAATAATATTTCTTAAGCTTATAAACAATTTATTTTAATTGTTTACACTTTACTAAATAATGCATTTAATCATTATAAAATGCCAAACTCATAAGATTTTATCACCAATAACCAAAACCCTCATCAAAAATCTGCATATACCTCATATAGGATTCTCAAGTCATAAAATCCTATTTTCCAATTTTTTTACTTCACAAAACATATTTAATTCATTTACTCATAACTAGACCATTTTCATGAAAAATACCAAATCAGTTCCAAAAATATTTCTTTTCTGGGATTTAGCAGAATATAGTCTCATATTGAACATATATTTTTCTCAGAATTTTTAAAACTCATTTACTATTTTTCATATGACCAAAACAGCCGAATATTTAGACATTTATCATAAATTGTACTTTTATCCAAAAATTCCGAAATTCACAGAGTATACTGATATTATATAGATATACTTTCAATAAAAATTTTATCAATTTTGGAATTAACCACAAGGAATTATAAGCAGTTACTTTTAAAATAGTTTTTTCTCATAAAATTCATAACTCTCAATCTATACATCCAAAAATCACCATTTTTTGACACAATCAAGAAAACTCATCAAAATATCATTTCAAATTTTTCTAGAATTTTTGAAAGTCAGAAAAATTACGAAACTTAAAAATATAACAACCCTTAAAATCCTTTACTATCCCTTACCTCAAAAGTGCAGTATTTCTGACTGGAATGCAAAGCCGAAGGAAACTTGCACTGAATAACAACTCTCAAAGTATCTAAATACTCACAAAATATGCTTCATAATATAGAGAGAGAAAGAGAGAAAGCTTATGAATTCTGGTGTGATTTTCAATTCTAACTTAGCCCTCTATTTATAGGAAAATGTTAGCACGCCGAAGCAGACTTAACTTGTAACTTGATGGCTTTACCTGCTACTATTCTCAGCCACCACATTTGAAAAAAAATCTCAACACATTTTTTTACCAAACAAGAGTGGGGCCCACCAATTCTAGAATTTTCTACCAAAATGATAAACTCCGAGAATTTAACAATTTCTGAACCAGTCATCTCGTAAAATTCATAACAAATCATTCGTTCATTTTTAATGGTTCAAAATTTGTGGACATATACTCAACTTATATATGTATAACATATCCAAAAATTACCACGATCCAACGGTCGGATTAAAAATTATAACCCCCGTAAAATAACTCAAAAATCCTAATTTGATTTTTAGTACCTCCATTCCGACAAAAATACTGATAAAACACCTCAACATTAACTCCTTCATTTTTAACCACAAAAATATATCCCTCATTTATATTCACATAAAATAAATATTTCCTTATCATATGAATCAATAATTAATTATTCACAAATAATATTACAGAATCACATTTATGACAACCAGGCCGTTCCCAGGAAAAAGGGGGCTTTACAATAAGGATTTCTCCTTACTGGCACGCAATTAGATGACCAAACCTCTCCTTAGACAGAACTTTTTAGACATTGCCAATAATGTTATCTAATAATATTATTCAAATAATATGAATTATTGATCTGATAATGGAAAATACTGTGCAGCAACAAATATTGAAACAACAATAATATAAAATATCAACGCAGTAATTATTGAATCAATAAAATAAAATATTGAACAGTAATTACTGTGACAATTATTCAGTAGTGTCTTCTTACGTAAGGATCAATAATTCAAAAATACTGTGCAATACCGTGTGCTACTGTGTAATAACGCGTATTACTGTATTTTAACCACCGGGTATTCTAACAGTGTTAACGGTAACAACTACGCCGTTATTTGTAAAAACTCAAATTTGTCGTTTTTTTCACCCGACAGTTATTCTGTTATGGGGCCCACAAATGGCTGCGCCGTCGTACGAATATTCTCCGACAGAAAGAATATTCCACGACCAAACGAATATTCCCCGATAACAATGAATATTTTATAACCACTTGTGTATTTTGAAAAAAAAATATCATATATCACCCTTAACTTTAACATTTATCAATTTAACCATTTACTGAATATTAATTATAAGAAAAATTGAATACTTTTATTTCATAAAATTCGGGGTCTTACACCAATGTTTAAGAAAAACAAAGAAATCAACATTTTTCCCTGATTCCTTTAAGAAATCATAATAAATGTCGTGAATTAACTCTTGGTTTTCCAGAGAATAAGTAGCAAAAAACCATTCTCTTTTGTCCTTATTCTTTTCAGAATTAAACATAGATCTCAGTAAAGATCGGTTGAGATCCTTACTCTGATAATTAAGAGTATAAATACTCTCAGAGTATCCAAAATCAGATGTTGTAGGACTTTGAGTCCTTGGGGCTTCTGCTTCAAAAGGAGTTTCTACCATATACGTTGGTCGGCTGACTGGATCGTCTGGTCGATTTATTACTCCTCGTAAAGAAGATGTAGATCGTCTTGACGTTTCTCCTATATTTTGTTGAGGAACATTAGATGTACTATTTCGTCGTGGTTCATCTAAGTTGAGACGGATAGAGCTACTATTTCCAAATCTGATATTTACAGATCTGTCCGAATTTTCTGTAACATCTTCCTATTGGTGATTTGCTCCTTGTACCCTTTTAGGTACTGCATCTTGAAGTATCCAATTTTCTGGAATAGCTATCTCATCCCATTTTAAGGTTTTAGGGACTGAAATATTAGCTTTCAATGGATTGATTTGAAACACGGTAGTTTCTCCTCTATAATCTTTAATAAAACTACTCTTTAGATTAATATCTAGAGTAATAGTATTCATAACCTTAATATAGATCCGATATATTAAAGCCATGTTAGAAGATAAAGGATCCATATCAAAACCTGACGTTTGCAAATTCAGAGTTAAGCTTTTTAGTATTGTAGGATCAAGTAACGAGACAGAAAAGTTTGAGAAACTATTAAAGTAAACCGGTCCTTCAGAAAGAGATGAAGTTATGCATCCTAACAAAGAATCGTTAAACTTTAAATGCCTCTTGTCTCTAAGACACAGCAACAAAGAAGTAGGATGGCCATTTCTAGTCAACGGTTTAACCGCAACTTGGACTAATCCGATATGTAAGTACTTATAGCCTCTTTCAACGGCTTCTTCTAGCAACCTTTTAGGTAACATCTCAACAGTCATATGACCTTGAGTTATGGGAAGGGACTGTTCAACAGACTTGATAATATAATCAGATTTAAACAAAAAACTACCTTTATTGTAAACTTGAGAAGTGAGAGTTTTTGGGATAGACCAATTTTGTAAATGGGTCTCTATATTTCTGATGGAAACTACTTGTTTAGTAGTTGAATCCAACGAAGGAGAAGATGAAGAAGACGAAGAGTTTTTGAATAGATTTCTGAATAGGTTTGTCATCGAACGTATAAACGAAAAATAAAACTTAACAAGATAAGCAGATAAGTTTTGATGACAATGTAAGACCCCGAATTTTATGAAATAAAAGTATTCAATTTTTCTTATAATTACTATTCAGTAAATGGTTAAATTGATAAAAGTTTAAAGTTATGGGTGAAATGTGAATATTTTTTCAAAATAAGCAAGTTGTTATAAAATAATCATTGTTGTCGGGGAATATTCGTTTGGTTGTGGAATATTCTTTCTGTCGGGGAATATTCGTACGACGGCGCAGCTATTTGTAGGCCCCATAACGAATAATTGTCGGATGAAGAAAATGACAAATTTGAGTTTTTACAAATAACGGCGTAGTTGTTACCGTTAATACTGTTGAAATACCCGGTGGTTAAAATACAGTAATACGCATTATTGCACAGTAGCACACGGTATTGCACAGTATTTTTGAAATTATTGATTCTTACGTAAGAAGGTACTACTCAATAATTGTTACAGTAATTCCTATTTAATATTTTATTTTATTGATTTAATAATTGCTACGTTAAAATTTTATATTATTGTTATTCAATAATTGTTACTGCATAGTATTTTCTATTATCAGATCAATAATTCATATTATTTGAATAAAATTATTAGATAACATTATTGGCAATGTCTAGAAAGTTCTGTCTAAGGAGAGGTTTGGTCACCTAATTGCGCGCCAATAAAGATAAATCCTTATTGGAAAGTTTCCTCTTTCCTGGGAACGGCCTGGTTGTCATAAATGTGATTCTGTAATATATCTGTGAATAATTAATTATTGATTCATATGATAAGAAAATATTTATTTTATGTGGATATAAATGAGGGATATATTTTTGTGGTTAAAAATGAATGAGTTAATGTTGATATTTTTCATAAAAATGGTCTAGTTATGAGTAAATGAATTAAATATGTTTTGTGAAGTAAGAAAATTAGAAAATATGATTTTATGGCTTGAGAATCCTATATGAGGTATATGCATATTTTTTATGAGGGTTTTTGATTATTGGTGATGAAATCTTATGAGTTTGGCATTTTAGGATGATTAAATGCATTATTTAGTAAAGTGTAAATAATTAAAATAAATTGTTTCTAAGCTTAAGAAATATTATTCTTTCAATATCATTATACCAAAATATTGATATGTATTTTATTGTGGAATTTCTACTTTTTTATGTCGAGTTTATTATTCATGAGTTACTATCCACGAGTTACTATTCACGACAACATTGATTTTTTTTTTGACCAAATTATAGTTGGTTTATGAATATTACTCTTGAGATTAAATCTATATGTTGATTATATTGATTTTATTATCATATATAACATTTTTATAACCCTAATGATGATATTTCTCTTTGACTTGAGTGTAAAGATGGGTAGATTTCTGGTATGATCGTGACTATGGGTTCTCTTTGGACAGTAGTGCAAAGTTGAATTATTGACTGGTATGATCATGACTATTGAATTTATAAGTGAATATCTTTAGCTTAAGTGCAAAGGTGAATTGATCAACATGGTTATAATTATTGTTTATATAAATTCGGAAATGATTATTTATTTCTTTGAGATATTAATATATTTGGCATGTAGTGCAAATATGAACTGTTGATGAATATATTTGGCCGTAGTGCAACTATGAACTGTTGAGGAATATCTTTGGCCTGTAGTGAAAAGATGAATTGTTGATGAATATCTTTGGCCCGTAGTGCAAAGATGACATGTTGTTGAATATCTTTGGCCAGTAGTGCAAAGATGAACAGATGTTGAGATGAACATGACCAACTGGTGATACAAATGAATATCTTTGGCCGTAGTATAAAGATGAAGTTATTAGTGTGATTATGAACAGGAAATGTGATTTGGTGTAACCATGATCTTTGATGTTTGAGGTAAAGATAGGTGATGAAAATTATCTTCGTCCTGGCTGAGAAGAGGAATTTAGAACTACAATTATGATTATGAGTTATTCATATGATTGTGGACCAGAATTGTTGATTGATGTTACAGGGATAAAACATTATTGGTGGATTTTTAACATGGAGAAGATAATAGACTTTATAGTCTATTTGACTTTTCTAATGAATTGCTCGTTCCGCTGCAACTATGGTTGAAATTTTTATCATCTACCATATGTTCTAAATCTCTGATTTATTACTGATGAAGACTATTGATAATTTATCTTTAGTCATGATATTCTTTACTGGGCTAGTTGTGCTCACCCTTTTGTTTCACAATTTCTTTCAGGTAATAAGAGTGTAGCTGGGTCGAGCGGGGGTAATAAGGGAATAGAACGGTGGTCATCATTTAGTAGTTATATTTGGTGAAGAAAATAGGGTGAGGCGAACCCAACGTTGGAAGGGTGTTTCGTCACTATCATACAAGATGTCTAATGACATACAACCTCGTGTCATCATAAGACATGGTTATGCTCATCCACTTGCTGAGTATATCTACGAGCACTACCTATATAATCTTGGTGTTTGTTTGAAGTATAATTCTCAATTAGAGACAGTGGAGATAATGATAAGTCAAGAGAAGACTCACCATTGGGAAGAATATGATAGTAACCTTCTCATTTTTCTTTGGGGTCTATTGGGTCAACCAAGGATAATTATGTGGCCATATGATATCTATCATAACCTAGAAGCATGGCCTCCCATGTACGAAGGTTTCCTTGAGCACTTCCCAAATATTCTAGTTTCTAAAACAGTTTTTGACTGTACCTTTATGTAAGGTACTTTTGTGAGGTGCTGATACAAGATGGTGTTCAATGTCACATTTGGTATATATTTGTATCCAAACTCACAGCATATTTGTTGTTGTATTTTGCACGACAATTGTTGTAATAAAGTTGTAGTTGTTTTCTGTACCATGTATTTGACGACTCAGAATGGGTTGTGTGGAATGGACCTATTTTGGGGTTGTTACAGGTGGTATCAGAGCTTAGGGATATGATCTCTGGCGGAGATCGGAGAATACAACTAGGAGGGGAGAGATGAGTAAATCCTTCGCTAGTGTGTCCTACCTAAGCTTATTTGTTGGTCAGTCATAATATCGGGATATTATGTGATATGTTAATTTATTTAATTAACCCTTGTTTTATGGCAGTATTTGAGAATGTCAGCTGAGAATGCTAACAATGGAGTGAATGAGACTGTGGGGATACCTCTAATCACTAACCGTGATAATGTGATGTCAGACGAAGAAGGAATTAGAGATATCCATGTGATGAGTGAAGAATTGATAGTTGCACTCGAGATAGTCGTAGAGGTAACAGCTGAGACTGAGGAAGAAGAGGAAGAAGAAGTACTTGAGGAGAGTTTATTAGAGGTATTATATGATCAAAATGTAGAATTTCAAAATCGTATTCAGGAGTTAGAAGAGCAGGCAGAAGAACGACAGGCGGTCGTGGAACAAAAGGATGCAACAATTCAAGCTTGTGTTACCCGATATGTGATGCTTGAACAAAAGCATTCTTTGGCAGAATATAAGATGATAAAAATAGAATCTGAGCTGAAAGAAGAAAAAACTGATCGAGTGAGAATAAGTGATCCATGGGCAAAAGCCGCATGACACGTGAATATTGTGGAAAGAGATGTTCGATCTAAGAAGGCTAAAATAGATGATATGAATTTCTCTTTTTGGAAATCAATTGGGAGAACTCAATATCGAGTTTTGAATTACCCTGTACATAGCGGTCAACCTAAATCCGATATGGATCGAAGATTGATGATTCAGATTGTGACGCCCCCAAAATAGGTCCAATCCATCCAACTCATTCTGAGTCGCCAAATACATGGTACCGAAAATAACTACAACTTTATTACAATAATTGTCGTGCAAAATACAACAACACATATGCTATGAGTTTGGGTACAAATATATTTCAACTGTGACTCATGTCCCAACCTTGGATAACACGTCACAATGACACCTTACATAAAGGTATAGTCAAAAACTGTTTTAGAAATTAGAATCTTTGGGAAGTGCTCAAGGAAACCCTCGTACATGGGAGACCATGCTTCTAGGTTATGATAGATATCATATGGCCACAGAATTATCCTTGGTTGATCCAATAGACCCCAAAGAAAAATGAGAATTTTACTATCATATCATTTCCAATAGTGAGTCTTCTCTTGACATATCATTATCTCCACTGTCTCTAACTGAGAATTATACTTCAAACAAACACCAAGATTATATAGGTAGTGCTCGTAGATATACTCGATAAGTGGATGTGCACAACCATGTCTTATGATGACACGAGGTTGTATGTCATTATACATCATGTAAGATAGTGGCAAAACACCCTTCCAAGTTAAATTCACCTCACCTTCAATATCTATAGACCACCGTTCTATTCCCTTGTTATCCCTCGCTCGACCCAGCTACACTTTTATTACCTGAAAGGAATTGTGAAGCAAAAGGGTGAGCACAACTAGCTCAATAAAGAATATCATGACTAAAGATAAATTATCAATAGTCTTCAACAGTAATAAATCAGAGATTTAGAACATATGGTAGATGATAAAACTTTTCAACCATAGTTGCAGCGGAATGAGCAATCCATTAGAAGAGTCACATAGACCATAAAGTCTATTATCTTCTCCATGTTAAAAGTCCACCAACAATATTTTATCCCTGTAACATCAATCAACAGTTCATTTCCACAATCATATAAATAACTCATAATCATAATTGTAGTTCTAAATTTCTCTTCGCATTCAGGACGAAGATAATTTTCATCGCCTGTCTTTACCTGAAACATCAAAGATCATGATTATACCAAATCACAGTTCCTGTTCATAATCATACTAATAAATTCATCTTTGCACTACAGGCCAAAGATATTCATCAACAGTTCATCTTTGCACTACAGGCCAAAAGATATTCAACAACAGGTCATCTTTGCACTACAGGCCAAAGACATTCATATATCAAAGAAATACATAATCATTTCAGAATTTATATAAACAATAATTATAACCATGTTGATCATTTCACATTTGCACTTAAGCTAAAGATATTCAATTATAAATTCAATGGTCATGATCATACCAGTCACAATTCAACTTTTCACTACTGGACAAAGAGAACCCTAGTCATGATCATACCAATAATCTACCCATCTTTACACTCCAGTGAAAGAGAATTTCAACATCAGGGTTATAAAAATGTTATATATGATAATAAAATCAATATAATCAATACATAGTTTTAATCTCCAGAATAATATTCATAAATCAACTGTAATTTGGTTAGAAAAAAAAACTAATTTTGCAGTGAATAGTACCCGTGAATAGTAACTCGTGAATAGTAACTCGTGAATAGTAATTCATGAATAATAACGCGTGAATAGTAACTCATGAATAGTAACTCATGAATAGTAACTCGTGAATAGTAACTCATGAATAATAACTCGTGAATAGTAACTCGTGAATAGTAACCCCGATATGAAAAGTTTCAAATTTGATAAAAAGTTTAGATCAATACTTCGGCATAATGGTATTGAAGAAAATAATATCATTTAAGAAGAAATAACATCCCTTACTATCCCTTACTTCAAAAGAGCAGTACTTCTGACTGGAATAACGCTGAACGAACTTGCACCGTATATCAACACTCAAGATATCAAAAAAAACTCACAAGAATACACTCGATAATATAGAGAGAGAAATAGAGAGAAAACTTCAGTTTCTGGTGTGATTTTTAATTCTAACCTAAGCACCCTATTTATAGAAAAATGCTTAGAACACAAAAGCAGAAAATTTAATATAATAATAATATATTTAACAAATTTTCCTTAGCCCACCTTGACCATCTGAATTCAGCCATAACACATGTTAATGATGTCCACAAAATACAAAAAAAAACGTTTTTCTAAACAAAAATAATTAAAACATCCAAAAATTAATTATTTCGAAACTTCAGAACTTCAATAATTCATAATAAATAGTTCTTTTATCAGAAAATTCGAATCACGCGAATTTTTATAGGAAATTTAATTCTCTACAACTTTGCAGAAGAAAGTTTTTCCAAATTCCAAACAGAAATTGACCTAAATCCACAAACGGACGATTTTACAGTCAATAATAAATTTTTGGTCAAGAATTGTGTCCACCAACACACAAAACATGTGTTAATCATTTAATGTCACAAAAATACTCTTCCTCCTCATATACTCATATATCCCACATTCATTGTAAAAATATCACCATCAATATATTATTAAAATAATATATTTAAATGAATTATTTTATCAGAAAAAGATAAAATATTAATTTTCAACAATTGTCACATTAAAAATTTTCTCCATCTATATCCACATAAAATCAATATTTTCCTCATCATATAAATCAATAATTAATTATACACAAATAATATTACAGAACCACAGTACTGGCAATCAGGCCGTTCCCAGAAAAGAGGGGGCTTTCCACTAAGGATATTTCCTTACTGGCGCGCAATTAGATGATCAAACCTCTCCTTAGACAGAACTTTCTAGACATTGCCAATAATGTTATCTAATAATATTATTCAGATAATATGAATTATTGTTCTGATAATAGAAAATACTGTGTAGTGACAATTATTAAAACAACAGTAATATAAAATATCAACGCAGCAATTATTGAATCAATAAAATACAATATTGAACAGTAATTACTGTAACAATTATTGAGTAGTGCCTTCTTGCGTAAGAATCAATAATTGGTGCAATACCGTGTGCTACTGTGCAACAACGCGTATTACTGCGTTTTAACCACTGGGTATTCCAACAGTATTAACGGTAACAACTACGCCGTTATTTATAAACAACTTATTTTTGTCGTTTTCTTCATCCAATCGCTTTCTGTTATGGGGCCCACACAAGACTGCGCTGTCGTACGAATATTCTCCGACAGTAAGAATATTCCACGACCAAGTGAATATTCCCCGACAACAATGAATATTTTATAACCACTTGTGTATTCCGAAAAAAAATTTATATATCACCCTTAACTTTAATATTTATCAATTTAACCATTTACTAAATAGTAATTATAAGAAAAATTGAATACTTTTATTTCATAAAATTCGGGGTCTTACACAGATCATGAATGAGGAGTACGAAGAGGCAGTTGAGGGAGGAATATGTCCTATAGAAAAGTATATTACAACGGTAATGATGATGTCAAATGCTGCTCCAGACAAGTCAAAGCCGAGTAGTTCGAGGGATGGCGGTTGTCATTACTTCCCAACAAATGAGGAACCCAAATGAAGTTATCATGGGAGATGAGCAATGGAGAAATCATGATGATCTGAGAGATAGAATCTGAAATGGAAGCAAGATATTCTCAACTCTTCGAAATACCAGGTACGTAAATTTCGGGGACGAAATTTCATAAGGAGGGAGATTGTAAGACCCCGAATTTTATGAAATAAAAGTATTCAATTTTTCTTATAATTACTATTCAGTAAATGGTTAAATTGATAAAAGTTTAAAGTTATGGGTGAAATATGAATTTTTTTTCAAAATAAACAAGTGGTTATAAAATAATCATTGTTGTCGGGGAATATTCGTTTGGTTGTGAAATATTCTTTTTATCGGGGAATATTCGTACGACGGCGCAGCTATTTGTGGGCCCCATAACGAATAACTGTCGGATGAAGAAAACGACAAATTTGAGTTTTTACAAATAACGGCGTAGTTGTTACCATTAATACTGTTGAAATATCCGGTGGTTAAAATACAGTAATACGCGTTATTGCATAGTAGCACACGGTATTGCATAATATTTTTGAAATTATTGATTCTTACGTAAGAAGGCACTACTCAATAATTGTTACAGTAATTACTATTCAATATTTTATTTTATTGATTTAATAATTGCTACGTTGAAATTTTATATTATTGTTGTTCAATAATTGTCACTGCATAGTATTTTCTATTATCAGATCAATAATTCATATTATTTGAATAATATTATTAGATAACATTATTGGCAATGTCTAGAAAGTTCTGTCTAAGGAGAGGTTTGGTCACCTAATTGCGCGCCAATAAAGATAAATCCTTATTGAAAGCTCCCTCTTTCCTGGGAACGGCCTGGCTGTCATAAATGTGATTCTGTAATATTATCTGTGAATAATTAATTATTGATTCATATGATAAGGAAATATTTATTTTATGTGGATATAAATGAGGGATATATTTTTGTGGTTAAAAATGAATGAGTTAATGTTGAGGTGTTTTATCTATATTTTTATCGGAACGGAGATATTGAAAATTAAATTAGGGTTTTTGAGATATTTTGCGAGGGTTATAATTTTTAATCCGACCGTTGGATCGTGGTAATATTTGGATATGTTATACATATATAAGTTGAGTATATGTCCACAAATTTTGAACCGTTAAAAATGAACGTATAATTTGTTATGAATTTTACGAGATGACTGGTTCAGAAATTATTGAATTTTCGGAGTTAATCATTTTGGTAGAAAATTCTAGAATTGGTGGGCCCCACTCTTGGTTGGTGAAGAAATGTACTGAGATTTTTATTCAAATGTGGTGGGTGAGAATAGTAGCAGGTAAAGCCATCAGGTTGCAGGTTAAGTCTGCTTCGGCGTGCTAACATTTTCCTATAATAGAGGGCTAAGTTAGAATTGAAAATCACAACAGAATTCATAAGTTTTCTCTCTTTCTCTCTCTAGATTATTGAGTGTATTTTGTGAGTATTTAGATACTTTGTAAGTTTCTATTCATCAGTGCAAGTTTTATTCAGCCTTATACCGATCAGAAGTACTGCTCTTTTGAGGTAAGGGATAGTAAGGGATTTTAAGAGTTGTTATGTTTTTCAGTTTCGTAATTTTTCTGACCTTCAAAAATTCTGAAAAAATTTGAAATGATATTTTAATGAGTTTTCTTGATTGTGTCCAAAAATGGTGATTTTTGGATGTATAGATTAAGATTTATGAATTTTATAAGAAAAGACTATTTTAAAAGTAACCGCTTATAACTTCTTGTGGTTAACTCCAAAATTGATGAAATTTTTATTGGGAGTACATGTATATAATAGAATTATACTCTAAGAATTTCAGAATTTTTAGATAAAAGTATAATTTTTGATAAATGTCTAAATATTCGGCTATTTTGGTCATATGAAAAATAGTAAATGACTTTTAAAAATTCTGAAAAAAATATATGTTCACTATGGGACTATATTATGCTAAATCCGAGAAAAGAGATATTTTCGGAACTGATTTGATATTTTTCATGAAAATAGTCTAGTTATGAGTAAATGAATTAAATATGTTTTGTGAAGTAAGAAAATTAGAAAATATGATTTTATGGCTTGAGAATTCTATATGAGGTATATGCATATTTTTTATGAGGGTTTTTGATTATTGGTGATAAAATCTTATGAGTTTGGCATTTTAGGATGATTAAATGCATTATTTAGTAAAGTGTAAACAATTAAAATAAATTGTTTATAAGCTTAAGAAATATTATTCCTTCAATATCATTATACCGAAATATTGGTATGTATTTTATTATGGAATTTCTAGCTTTTTGTGTCGAGTTTACTATTCACGAGTTACTATTCATGGGTTACTATTCACGAGTTACTATTCATGACAACATTGGTTTCTTTTTCTGACCAAATTATAGTTGGTTTATGAATATTACTCTTGAGATTAAATCTATATGTTGATTATATTGATTTTATTATCATATATAATATTTTTATAACCCTAATGATGATATTTCTCTTTGACTTGAGTGTAAAGATGGGTAGATTTCTGGTATGATCATGACTATGGGTTCTCTTTGGCCAGTAGTGCAAAGTTAAATTGTTGGCTGGTATGGTCATGACCATTGAATTTATAAGTGAATATCTTTAGCTTAAGTGCAAAGGTGAATTGATCAACATGGTTATAAGTATTGTTTATATAAATTCTGAAATGATTATTTATTTCTTTGAGATATTAATATATTTGGCCTGTAGTGCAAATATGAACTGTTGATGAATATATTTGGCCGTAGTGCAAATATGAACTGTTGAGGAATATCTTTGGCCTGTAGTGCAAAGATGAATTGTTGATGAATATCTTTGGCCCGTAGTGCAAAGATGACATGTTGTTGAATATCTTTGGCCAGTAGTGCAAAGATGAACAGATGTTGAGATGAACATGACCAACTGGTGATACAAATGAATATCTTTGGCCGTAGTACAAAGATGAAGTTATTAGTATGGTTATGAACAGAAAATGTGATTTGGTGTAACCGTGATCTTTGATGTTTCAGGTAAAGATAGGTGATGAAAATTATCTTCGTCCTGAATGAGAAGAGGAATTTAGAACTGCAGTTATGATTATGAGTTATTCATATGATTGTGGACCAGAATTGTTGATTGATGTTACAGGGATAAAACATTGTTGGTGGATTTTTAACATGGAGAAGATAATAGACTTTATAGTCTATTTGACTCTTCTAATGGATTGCTCGTTCCGCTGCAACTATAGTTGAAATTTTTATCATCTACCATATGTTCTAAATCTCTGATTTATTACTGATGAAGACTATTGATAATTTATCTTTAGTCATGATATTCTTTACTGGGCTAGTTGTGCTCACCCTTTTATTTCACAATTCCTTTCAGGTAATAAGAGTGTAGCTGGGTCGAGCGGGGGTAACAAGGGAATAGAACGGTGGTCATCATTTAGTAGTTATATTTGGTGAAAAAAATAGGGTGAGGCGAACCCAACGTTAGAAGGGTGTTTCGTCACTATCATACAAGATGTCAAATGACATACAACCTTATGTCATCATAAGACATGGTTGTGCTCATCCACTTACTGATTATATCTACGAGCACTACCTATATAATCTTTGTAAGACCCCGAATTTTATGAAATAAAAGTATTCAATTTTCTTATAATTACTATTCAGTAAATGGTTAAATTGATAAAAGTTTAAAGTTATGGGTGAAATATGAATTTTTTTTAAAATAAGCAAGTGGTTATAAAATAATCATTGTTGTCGGGGAATATTCGTTTGGTCGTGGAATATTCTTTCTGTCAGAGAATATTCGTACGACGGCGCAGCTATTTGTGGGCCCCATAACGAATAACTGTCGGGTGAAGGAAAACGACAAATTTGAGTTTTTACAAATAACGGCGTAGTTGTTACCGTTAACACTGTTGGAATACCCGGTGGTTAAAATACAGTAATACGCGTTATTGCACAGTAGCACACGGTATTGCATAGTATTTTTGAAATTATTGATTCTTACGTAAGAAGGCACTACTCAATAATTGTTACAGTAATTACTGTTTAATATTTTATTTTATTAATTCAATAATTGCTGCGTTGATATTTTATATTATTGTTGTTTCAATAATTGTTGCTGCACAGTATTTTTCTTTATCAGATCAATAATTCATATTATTTGAATAATATTATTAGATAACATTATTGTCAATGTCTAGAAAGTTCTGTCTAAGGAGAGGTTTGGTCATCTAATTGCGCGCCAGTAAGGAGAAATCCTTATTGGAAAGCCCCCTCTTTCCTGGGAACGGCCTGGTTGTCATAAATGTGATTCTGTAATATTATTTGTGAATAATTAATTATTGATTCATATGATAAGGAAATATTTATATTATGTGGATATAAATGAGGGATATATTTTTGTGGTTAAAAATGAAGGAGTTAATGTTGAGGTTTTTATCAGTATTTTTATCGGAATGGAGGTATTAAAAATCAGGGTTTTTGAGATATTTTGCGGGGGTTATAATTTTTAATCCGACCGTTGGATCGTGGTAATTTTTGGATATGTTATACATATATAAGTTGAGTATATGTCCACAAATTTTGAACCGTTAAAAATGAACGTATGATTTATTATGAATTTTACGAGATGACTGGTTCAGAAATTGTTGAATTTTCGGAGTTTATCATTTTGGTGGAAAATTCTAGAATTGGTGGGCCCCACTTGTGATTGGTGAAGAAATGTGCTGAATTATATTTCAAATGTGGTGGGTGGGAATAGTAGCAGGTAAAGCCATCAGGTTGCAGGTCAAACCTACCAAAATTTTCCTATAAATAGAGGGCTAAGTTAGAATTGAAAATCACACCAAAAACATAAGTTTTCTCTCTTTCTCTCTCTATATTATGAAGCATATTTTGTGAGTATTTAGATACTCTGTGAGTTTCTATTCATCAGTGCAAGTTTCCTTCAGCCTTATACCGATCAGAAGTACTGCTCTTTTGAGGAAAGGGATAGTAAGGGATATTAAGAGATTTTAAGGGTTGTTATGATTTTCAGTTTCGTAATTTTTCTGATCTTCAAAAATTCTGGAAAAATTTGAAATGATATTTTGATGAGTTTTCTTGATTGTGTCCAAAAATGGTGATTTTTGGATGTATAGATTGAGAGTTATGAATTTTATGAGAAAAGACTATTTTAGAAGTAACAGCTTATAATTTCTTGTGGTTAACTCCAAAAGTGATGAAATTTTTATTGGGAGTACATGTATATGAAAGGAGTATACTCTGTGAATTTCAGAATTTTTAGATAAAAGTACAATTTTTGATAAATGTCTAAATATTCGGCTATTTTGGCCATATGAAAAATAGTAAATGACTTTTAAAAATTCTGAGAAAAATATATGTTCACTATGGGACTATATTATGCTAAATCCCAGAAAAGAAATATTTTTAGAACTGATTTGGTATTTTTCATGAAAATAGTCTAGTTATGAGTAAATGAATTAAATATGTTTTGTGAAGAAAAAAAATTGGAAAATAGGATTTTATGGCTTGAGAATCCTATATGAGGTATATGCAGATTTTTGATGAGAGTTTTGGTTATTGATGATGAAATTGTAAGAGTTGGCATTTTATGATGATTAAATGCATTAATTAGTAAAGTGTAAACAATTAAAATAAATTGTTTATAAATTTAAGTAATGTTATTCTTTCAATATCATTATACCGAAATATTGGTATGAATTTTATTGTAGAATTTCTATCTTTTGTGTCGGGGTTACTATTCATGAGTTACGAATATTACTCTTGAGATTAAAACTATATGTTGATCATATTATTTTTATCATCATATATAACATTTTTATAACCCTGATGTTGAAATTCTCTTTCACTGGAGTGTAAAGATGGATAGATTATTGGTATGATCATGACTAGGGTTCTCTTTGGCCTGTAGTGCAAAGTTGAATTGTGACTGGTATGATCATGACCATTGAATTTATAATTGAATATCTTAAGCTTAAGTGCAAAGGTGAATTGATCAACATGGTTATAATTATTGTTTATATAAATTCTGAAATGATTATATATTTCTTTGAGATATTAATATATTTGGCCTGTAGTGCAAATATGAACTATTGATGAATATATTTGGCCTGTAGTGCAAATATGAATTGTTGATGAATATCTTTGGCATGTAGTCCAAAGATGGCCTGTTGATGAATATCTTTGGCCTGTAGTGCAAAGATGAACTGTTGTTGAATATCTTTGGCCCGTAGTGCAAAGATGGTTTGTTGATGAATATCTTTGGCCCGTAGTGCAAAGATGGATTTGTTAGTATGATTATAAACAGGAATTGTGATTTGGTATAACCATGATCTTTGATGTTTCAGGTAAAGACAGGTGATGAAAATATTCTTCGTCCTGGGTGCGAAGAAAAATTTAGAGTCACAATTATGATTATGAGTTATTCATATGATTGTGGAAAGGAACTATTGAGTGATGTTACATGGATAAAACATTGTTGGTGGATTTTTAACATGGAGAAGATAATAGACTTTATGGTCTATTTGACTCTTCTAATGGATTGCATGTTCCGCTGCAACTATGGTTGAAATTTTTTATCATCTACCATATGTTCTAAATCTCTGATTTATTATTGATGAAGACTATTGATAATTTATTTATCTTTAGTCATGATATTCTTTACTGAGCTAGTTGTGCTCACCCTTTTGCTTCACAATTCCTTTCAGGTAATAAGAGTGTAGCTGGGTCGAGCGAGGGTAACGAGGAAATAGAACGGTGGTCTCTAGCTGTGGATGTTCTCCCGAAGCAGTATAGAAAAGTTCATTTAGTAGTTATATTTGGTGAATCCAATAGGGTAAGGTGTACCCAACGTTGGAAGGGTGTTTTGTCACTATCATACAAGATGTCTAATGACATACAACCTCGTGTCATCATAAGACAGGGTTGTGCTCATCCACTTGCTGAGTATATATATGGGCACTACCTATATAATCTTGGTGTTTGTTTGAAGTATAATTCTCAGTTAGATACAGTGGAGATAATGATAAGTCAAGAGAAGACTCACCATTGGGAAGAATATGATAGTAATCTTCTCGTTTTTCTTTGGGGTCTATTGGGTCAACCAAGAATAATTCTGTGGCCATATGATATCTATCATAACCTAGACGCATGGCCTCCCATGTACGAAGGTTTCCTTGAGCACTTCCCAAAGATTCTAGTTTCTAAAACAGTTTTTGACTGTACCTTTATGTAAGGTACCTTTGTGAGGTGCTGATACATGATGGTGTCCAATGTCACATTTGGTATATATTTGTATCCAAACTCACAGCATATGTGTTGTTGTATTTTGCACGACAATTGTTGTAATAAAGTTGTAGTTGTTTTCTGTACCATGTATTTGACGACTCAGAATGGGTTGGATGGAATGGACCTATTTTGGGGTTGTCACAATCTTGGTGTTTGTTTGAAGTATAATTCTCAATTAGAGACAGTGGAGATAATGATAAGTCAAGAGAAGACTCACCATTGGGAAGAATATGATAGTAACCTTCTCATTTTTCTTTGGGGTCTATTGGGTCAACCAAGGATAATTATGTGGCCATATGATATCTATCATAACCTAGAAGCATGGCCTCCCATGTACGAAGGTTTCCTTGAGCACTTCCCAAATATTCTAGTTTCTAAAACAGTTTTTGACTGTACCTTTATGTAAGGTACTTTTGTGAGGTGCTGATACAAGATGGTGTTCAATGTCACATTTGGTATATATTTGTATCCAAACTCACAACATATGTGTTGTTGTATTTTGCACGATAATTGTTGTAATAAAGTTGTAGTTGTTTTCTGTACCATGTATTTGACGACTCAGAATGGGTTGGGTGGAATGGACCTATTTTGGGGTTGTCACAGACAAGGAAAGTCCACTACAGGATTTATGTTAAAACGGCAAAACTCAACAACACTACCTTAGAAGATAACCAACTTATCCTTAACAAAACTTTAAGCTTAATCTATAACAGTATTTAAATGGTGTTTATAACAGAATGAGCAAGTTCCTTCTCTATTCTGGTAAGCTGCGTTCTGAGGGACTGTAGAAACATATTAGTATAATTATTTTGTTCAATAACTTGGTTAATCCCTTGAACTTCTTCAGACTTTCTTTCAGCCTCTTTATCAAAAACCTTCTTATAAGGAACAACTCTAGTCTTTCCTGTTCCTACACACAGAATTATATAGATATTTTATGAATAGAGAAAGCGGATTATTAATTAAGAACAAACAAACTTACATAGAGTTAGAAGCTTGAAAACTTCAAACTGATCTTGAAAACTTCGAACTGATCTTGAAAACTTACAAAGGAAACTTAGAAACTAGACTGAATACAAATTTCGGATTCCTTCCTAGAAACGCAAGCCTATCCTCTTATAGGAATGAGGGAAAACATAAATATTACAAAAGACAAACAACTTTTAAAAGGAATCTGCTTTTACAAAAGCGGAAAAAACTTTTAATAAAGCTGCTGATGGGTGTCCTGGATAAGGATGGAGTCATATGGACAGCAAGCAAGGAGGGAAAAGCAGAGGGGACCATTAAAATAGGATAAGAATCCCATCATCGAAAGCCTGAATTATTAAGGCAAAAGACAAGGGCCCCCTGGACCACCAAAGCATTGGCACGCCTGAATTATTTAGGCTGAGAGCACGGGCCACCGAAAGGGTCACTGGATGAGGCATTCTCATCATCACTGTCTAGCATAGTAACCGTGTCATCATGATTCCTTAGAAAATCTAGGATTTCATTTTTAGGAATTCATTTAAGGATAGATTTTAACTTCTGCTGAGAGGCATCATATTTGCCCATATCATAATCAACAATACTGGGAGGAATGTTTACAATTTTATCCTCATCAAACTTGGCCCACCATTTAATGGCCAATTGCCGACAAAGCCTATGACCTCTGTTCCTATATGCTGAGTAATCGTATAAGACCACCTAAAGATCCAAGGGATTTCATTGGCACAACAGAAAGTTAATAATGCCTGATTATCATTAAGGCAATTAGAAGTCTGAAAATATTTTTCAAACATATCTTCCACCTTGGGAGGAAAGAACTATAGAATATGTCCCCAAAAGTAGAACCAAGATTGAAATCATGCAGGGAAGTCCTAAGCCTTAACTGTCTTTGGAAACTTGGGGTGCATAAACCAGCTATGGGTATAATGTTCATTTTGATAATATAAAAGTTTTTCCCATGCTAAGGTGTAATCAAAATAATTAAAATATTTTGAAATCATAGATTTTGTTTCAAAATATTTATGAGTTCTAAAATCTCCCACCCAGTCACAAGGACGTAAGACCTTTAAGATCTTAACCGTCGAGAAAGCCAGATTGTAACGATCTCTAGGTTTATGAGATACTTTGATTGAGCCAGTCTCAACAAGAATTTTCTCAAAGAATTCATTAGTTTTAGGGAGATAAACTGGAAGATCATGAGAGTAGGACAGATAAAGATCTGCTACCTATTCTGGGGATCTAACTGCATCCACATCTTCAATATCGACTACCTCTCTGATCAGGGTATCGATGTACTGAGAATCCACCTGAACTTTAAGCTCATGAGCTTTTCTTTTGTTGCCCTGCTTTTGGGATCCTGAAGATTATCCTTTGAGGAAGTCATAAGAGGGCCTTTCCATTATTGCTTTGGCTGAGCGTCTAGGAGACCTGACAAGATTTAGCACACAAACATTAGGGATATCCTGTAAAAATTCTCTAGTTAAGAAATCTGGCAAAGAATTTGAATCTCCTTTAATGAACTCAATATCAAAATCGAAGGCTGATAACAAAGCCTGCCATCTAGCGAAAATCTGCTTAGAAGCGATGTTTTTAACATCCTTCTCTAAAACTTCCTTAGCTGATTTACAATCAACTCTAAGAAGGAATCTCTGGTTTAAGAGATCTCCTTGGAATTTATCAATACATAGCACTATAGAGCATATTTCGTTTTTAATAGTAGAGTAGTTTTTCTGTGCATCATCCCATTTTCCTGAAACAAAACAAACTAAAACTTCTTTAGAGTTTATAATTTGTTTTAGAATGCCTCCATAACCTTTGTCCGAGGCATCAGTCTCGACAATTTTTTGAGCATCAGGGTCAGAGAAATGTAAGCACGGTAGGGTTTTAACCCTCGTCTTAATCTTTTTAATCGCCTGGGTACATTCTTCTGTCTAAGGCGAAGGCTTCTTATTTAGCCTTTTATACAAGGGGGCAGCATCATAGGCCAAATCCTCATAGAAGTCTCTGACATAATTAACATTTCCCATAAATCTCTGGAGTTACTTTTGATCCAAGATTTTATTTGAAAATTTATCGGCGAAGGCAATGGCTCTATCAATCGGAAAGTATTTTTCTTGAGAAATTTCAAATCCCAGAAACCTTATCTTGGTCTGGAATAATTGCATTTTACTAGCCGAGACCACAAGGCCTTCTCTTTTGACAGCTATTTTAAACACATTTAAGTGTTTCCAGTGCTGATCAATGTCTTTTGAAAATACTAGGACATCATCAATATAAACAATCATAAAATTCATAAACGGATTAAAAATCTAGTTCATAATGTTTTGAAATTCCGAGGGCGCATTTTTAAGACCAAAACCCAGAACATTCCATTCGTAATGTCCAAACGGCACTGTGAACGCTGTTTTATAATTATCTTATTCTTTAATCTGGATTTGCTAGTATCCGTTTTTCATATCAAATTTTGAGAAGATATTTGCTTTAAGCAATCAATTCAATATATCCCTCTTGTTTGAGATAGGATACATGATCCATCTCAAAACTTTATTTATAGGTTTATAGTTAATCACCAGCCTTGGAACTCCTCTTTCTATCTCAGAAGCGTTTTCAACAAAGAACGCAAAGCATGACCATGGAGAGTAACTTTTTCTTATGAATCCCTTTTTTAAGAGATCATTAATTTCATCTTGACAAAGCTTAAGAAACCTTTCATTCATTTGAATAGGTCTCGCTTTGGTAGGAATAAACTTTTCATTAAATCCTTCTATGTAAGGCAAAGAGATGACATGCTTCTTTCTATTCCAGAAAACAGTAGGATCCGTAGAACATATTTCTTTACTTAAATCTTCTTGAAAAGCTTTAACCTTGAGTTTAAACTAGTTATCTTTAAGATGTTCAACAATCTTTATGATTTCCAACTCTTGTTTGAGAAATATGAACATATTATCAATAATATATTTTTTTTTTCCAATAATAATTAAAATTCCAACTCTTGTTTGAGAAATATGATACATATTATCAATAATATATTATTTTTTTTCCAATAATAATTAAAAGTTAAATGAAGAGTTAAACAAAAGATCATCTTTATAATGGTAAAAGTTTTATAAAGATTTACATTTTATAAATAACTAAACTTATAATAATCAAAATTATATCAATTTTATAAAAAAAGTAAAAAAAATGATATTTCTATAAAATCAGCGTTGTATTTTAACTACGCAACATCTAATTGAGTTCGGAAATATTTCAATCCCAAAACTCGACCCTAACCTTATAGGGCGCCGAATTGCTATCCTACTTATATACTACTTCCTTGCCGCTGAAATGACGTCATATCGCTAAGCAATAAATTATAACTAATTTTTTACTTCGATGCAGTCTGTCTTCTTCTCTCTTTTTAAAAATCAAAGCAAAAAGTTCGATCAGGCGAATCTTCAGAAATCGACCCTTTTTCTTCCTCAAGAAATCCTCTTTTGATTTCATAATCTTTTGTTTCTATTGTCTCTGTGGCAAACAAAAGGGATGCTAGAGAAGATCGGGTTGCCTCCTAAGCCATCACTTAGAGGAAATAATTGGGTGGTTGATGCTTCGCATTGCCAAGGATGTTCTTCACAGTTCACGTTCATCAATCGCAAGGTTTGTTCCCCTCTTCTAAATTTTCATTATATGATCTGTTCACCCGCGTACGATCATTCAATTACTACTTATTTTTATTCAAAATTGTATTTTTCCCCTGCTTGGAATTGTCTCAAATTATCTAGTACCCATGTTTCAAAATTTGTTCTTTTGGTTCTGTATTCGTGATTGGACTCTATTGGTGGTTTAATTTTGGTTTTGGTATATTTGTTGTGACATGAAATTAAAAAGTGATTGGATTGAGA
The DNA here is from genome assembly GCA_016801055.1 of Panax notoginseng. Lineage (NCBI taxonomy): Eukaryota > Viridiplantae > Streptophyta > Magnoliopsida > Apiales > Araliaceae > Panax > Panax notoginseng. The sequence goes on from CM029014.1 coordinate 222,201,663, forward strand.
TTAACTGCATAAGAACTTAAGATTTTAGATGAAATTTAACAATTTCTTGATACGAGAATTATTTGGTCTCTTTATTAAGCATAGTCCTTGATGAGCAGTCAAAAGCTGTAAATTTTATTGAATATATTGATAAGGATGTCTTGGATCTGGCAGAACAAGCTGTTCGAGCTTCAATAATTACTTCTTAACGTACTTTGTACTTTTGCTTAGTGGAATGGCTTGTTTGTTTGCACTGTGATCATTAGAAGTTAATCTTATTAGAATATAAGATAAAAGTCGGTAAGAAAAAAAAAGGAAACATAAGAAAAGAAACTTAACGAAGTGTTAAGTTGGCCTACAAGTTATCACTACATGGCGATAAGAAAGCCAGGTTAATGGAAATTTGGTTAGAAATTCAATGAGGTGCATTACAACGTTATTAATGGCTTTTGCTTTTATGGATGTTTGTAATTAAAGACTAGTTGAGTTGGATTATTGTAAGCTTGTAGCAATCGTCATGGTAAGAAATTTACCAACACAAATATGTGGAAAGAATGGAATTTAGCAGTTGGTTATTTCTAATAGATGGCGTCATGAAATAATTTGGCGCTGTAGTTTTTTTGTAAGAGAGAGGGAGAGATAGAGGATATTTTATTTCAAATGTCAGACCTTTAATGCTTTTCCCCCCTTCTCTGGTGTGGCTAATCAATAGCTTAGTCAAGTTACAGTTATAGGTATGAGGTGAAAGCGCACTAATCAGGTAACACGCTTGTAATCTATGAACATCTGACAAGGAGGGACTTATGAATCATATTAACTTAATAACTATATGTTGAGTAGCACAGTTGAGTTTTAGTAACAGACTTGGTATGCTATGAGTGATATCATCGCTGTTCTTTCCTTTGAAGTCCATGAAAAAGTTAGATTGTAATATAGTGATAGAGTCAAGTTAGGTCTATTATTTGTTTATTTTCATTTTTTGAGAATTCTAATATTGCTTATTTCAACACAAGTTTATGTTCATCTAAGAATATCTTTAACCTTTAACTCTTTATGATTTTCAGCATCACTGCCGCAGGTGTGGTGGACTTTTTTGCGGCAGCTGTACTCAGCTTAGAATGGTCTTACGTGGACAAGGTGACTCACCAGTACGTATTTGTGAACCATGTAAGAAACTAGAAGAGGCAGCACGTTTTGAAATGCGACATGGACACAAGAATAGAGCAGGAAGAGGTACTTTATCAATGTTCAGTTTTGTCTGGGTCCACAAGTAACTGCATTGCATTGATTGAAGAAGATGAAAAATTGGGTCTTGAAAACAACTGTGGTTTGTCTTATTTAACGAAGAAGAGTCAATCCAGAGTATCAGATCAATATCAAGTGATAAACAAAAATACATAACATATAAGAATTAAAAAACCTGATACTCTTAAAAATAATAACTGAACATTAGATAGTAAGATGCTATCAAGTAAACAAGGTATAACACTTACTCCCTCTGTCACTTAAAGGGTGGTTGCATGAGTTTTGATACAGTGACTTATTGATTTGACAATTTTAAAATTTATCAATTTATTTCCCTCAACACTCGTGCTATATTATCTTATTGCCGTTTGCTGTAAATAAGTATGAAATGAGTAATTTAGTAAAGTAAGATCCTTGAAAGCTTTGACTATTCAACAAGTGTCACTCATCTGGGAACAACAATTAAAGCAAAAAGAAAAGTTCTTTTGGGGTTGACATGTTATATTCTGAAGTTCAGGGCAGGGTTTTTGCTTGAGAATTGCCATACGAATTGTTGTAATTTTGAGTATTGTTTCAGCATAATCTATGCAATTATAGTGTTTCTGTCTTTCAATTCTTTCTCTTGCTTTTTGCAGTTGTTGGAGGTGACAACTCTGGTTATTTAGACAAGTTTTCAGTTGGGTAGGGTACCTTTTTATGTTGTTAAATAGAATAAGAATATTTAGATTTAACTTAATGTTATTAGAAGTCTCTGATGTAGGATTCTGAGATGCACATTTAAAAGTTGTAAGTTTGTACTACTACATCCATTCCACAAAAGAGTCTTGACTTTTTAAAGTCAAAATTTGAGATTCTTAAATTCATAATTGAACAGTGGGGGTAGTATTTTACTGGATACATCTACTTATAAATTAACATAAAACTCACACGCATACGCATACGCATACGCATACGCCTAACAATTTATTGCTTTTGTGATGTTAGCTGTTGAAATCACTATATTTATTTGGCATATTTTATGTGCATCCTACCTTTAAGAAAGAAGAGGTTTTTTTATTTGAAAATTTAAAGAATAACTCGTGCATATAATTGGCGTCTTTTTAATAATTAGAAGCAGAAAGATCCTTTGGATCTAATCATTTATTACATTATACTGAACTTTATAAAAATTGTTCGTATGGATTCTAGTATTATTGCTGTTGGGCATAACATCATTTCTAGTTGTTCAGGACATCTCTTTTTCAAGGAGGCAACTGGATTTGACTTTTTGGAATTTGTTAGATGGAGTACCTATGGAAATTTGTTTTCTTTTCAGAAAGAGCCATATATATGTTTATCCTGAGGCTTGATAGAAATAGAAAATAGAGTAATCTTCCTTATGATAGCAAAGCGAGTTTCTAGCTTAATTTTGGTAGCGTTTCTTGCAGGTGGTTCAAAACTTACATCCAAGTATGAGGATGTGGTCTTAAACAAGATTCTGGGTAATGATGAAAAGGAATCCGTCTCTTTAATTCAGGATTCCACCATCAAAATGCTTTCAGGTAGTCAACGGTCCTCAAGCACTGCATCATGTTCAAATATTCAAGAAGCTACCACCCAAGATGAGGGGGGAGAAATAATAAGAAGCTCATCTGTTGGTGTTACTCAGATGGGATCCACTAGCCCTGATGTATTGCGACAACAAGCTCTGGATGAAAAGAAGATGTATAAAGCCCTGAAAGCGGAAGGAAAATCTGAAGAAGCTTTGAGAGCCTTTAAAAGGGGGAAAGAGCTTGAGAGGCAGGCTGGAGCGTTGGAGTTACAGTTGAGAAAAAGTCGTAAAAAGGCTTCGTCCTCCATGAACATGAATGAGATTCTGAAAGGCAAGGATGAACCTGGAGAATCAAACAAGATAATTAAGCATTCTCCTCACTTGAGTAAAGATAACGATGACCTTGCTGCTGAACTAAAAAATATAGGATGGTCTGATCTGGATCTTCGTGATGCAGATAAAAAGCCTGCAAGCGTGAGTTTGGAGGGCGAACTATCTAGTCTTCTTGGTGAAGTTTCTCAGAAAACTAACACTGAGAAGGATGATCATGGCTTTGACAAGTCTCAGGTCATTGCTATTAAGAAAAATGCTCTTGCACTGAAGCGCAAAGGGAAACTTGCTGAAGCCAAGGAGGAACTGAAGAGAGCTAAAATTCTTGAAAAGCAAATTGAGGAACAGGAATTCCTGGTTGACGCTGAAGATTCTGATGAAGAACTTTCTTCTTTGATTCGTAGCATGGATAGTCAAAAACAAGAGGATTTTTCATTTGGGAATGTACCAAATACTAATTTTAATTTTGATAGTCTTGTTGGCATTGCTGATGGTCTTGGCATTGATAATTTTGAAGTGACTGATGAGGATATGGATGACCCAGAAATAACCTCTACTTTGGAATCATTAGGCTGGACTGAAGACACTAATGACACTGGCGACTATGAACCTCAGTCTGTTCCTGTTAATAGAGAAACACTGCCATGTGAAATTCAGTCTTTGAAAAGAGAAGCTCTTAATCAGAAAAGAGTAGGTAATATAGCAGAAGCAATGCAACTGCTAAAGAAGGCAAAATTAATTGAAGGGGACCTTGGAAGCTATGATTCTCTTGGAACTGACTTAGCGGCACACGGTTCGACGGTAGTTCCAAAGGATTCAATGCAGTCTGCTGGAATATTGAAGCCAAGTCTTGTGGATGTCTGGAAACCAGATGAAAGGAAAGATACCGACCCGATATTGGCACCAAAGAGTAAATTAATGATTCAAAGAGAGCTTCTGACCCTGAAAAAGAGGGCCCTTGCATTGAGAAGGGGAGGTAAATTGGATGAGGCAGACGAAGAATTGAAGAAAGGGAAATCTCTTGAGCAGCAGCTTGAAGAGATGGATCAATCTTCAAAAGTGAAAGTCACACAAGTGAATAATATTAATAAACATGTTATTAATCCTTCAGCTTTGGAGGTTGCCGATGAGGAGAAAGATGTGACAGAGCAAGACATGCATGATCCATCATACACTTCGCTTTTGCGGAATTTGGTATGGAAGGATGAAGAGGATGGGAATGTTCAATCCCCACCTAAAGCAAATGCTAACACACCCATCCGAACCAGGGATTCCTCTGGTGCTCATTTCCATATTGGAAATGAACTTGAGCCATCTAGAAGAAGTAAAGGTGAAATTCAAAGGGAACTTTTAGTTTTGAAAAGAAAGTCTCTTGCGCTGAGACGTCAAGGGGATGCTGAGGAGGCGGAGGATGTGCTGAAGAAGGCAAAAATATTAGAGGACCAATTGGCAGAGATGGAATTACCAAAGCAAGAAGTTCCAGTTGAAGTTGTGAAACTGCAGAAAGCTGAAACCAATCATTCTTCTCTAAAATTTTCAGTTGATGAAGGCGGCGCAGGGGATTTATTTGAAGACAACATTCCATTGCAATCCCAGAAGAGGAGTCCTACTGAAGGCGGCTTGGGAAGGAAGGACAAGGTTACAATTGAGAAACAAGATGAAATAGTTCAAAGCGAGAAACATAGTACTGATGAATCAAACTCTGGTCAGTTGATGGTTTCACAGAACAATCTAAGCTCTCCCCAACAAGAAATACTAGCTCGTAAGAGAAGGGCTGTTGCTCTGAAGAGAGAAGGGAAATTAGCAGAAGCTAAGGAGGAGCTTCTTCAGGCAAAGTTTTTAGAGAGGAGTCTGGAGGACAAGAATCCCAAGCCAAGTACTAGTTCAAGTGACGTATCGAGCTCTAGCAATGCTTCTACTGCACAAAAAGAGGACAGTTCTACTTCTGTTCCAAAACTATCTGGTCGTTATTGTTTCAAGCTGCAACAGGAGTCCCTAAGCCACAAACGTCAGGCACTTAAGCTACGAAGGGAAGGTCGAACAGAAGAAGCAGAAGCTGAGTTCGAATTGGCGAAGGCTCTTGAAACTCAGTTGGAAGAGCTGACTGCCCATGATCCAAATAAACCTGTAGATGATGTTGGTGTTGAAGATTTTCTCGATCCTCAGCTTTTGTCTGCTTTGAAAGCAATTGGATTGGAAGATGCTACCAGTGTCTCTGGTGTCCCTGAAAGATCTGAGCCATTGAAATCTGTTGCTGGTAAGATTGACAACTCTAGCGAAGATAGAACGCAGCTGGAAGAACGGATCAAGGCAGAAAAGGTCAAGGCAGTAAACTTGAAGCGTTCAGGAAAGCAAGCAGAGGCCATGGATGCTCTTCGGCTGGCCAAAATGCTTGAAAAGAAGCTGGCTTCTTTAGCATCATAGAGGCTCGAAGCCAGGCAAATTTCAAGCACAGTTTATTGTAAAACTGCAGGTTAGGTCACCCTGAAAGAAAAACAGGGGTGAAAGATCGGAGAAAATATTCAATACAACAGTGATAGTGTGATACTGAGAGACATGGTATACCATCACTCACATATAATTAAAGAGAAATGTGTGGACCATTACCCGTATTTTCTCTCTCCTCCCATGATTTATGATTACTTAACGTTATGACCTACAACACATTTCTCTCTTATTTTATGCGAGTGATGATCACTCTTGCTTTGAATATTTACTCGCAAAATTGTTACTAGAGGATCAAAGATTAGGCAAGATTCTACATTTCTCTTGTAAAGATGTAAAAACTAGGAAAATGTGTATTGCAATGGTGTGGATAATTCGTGGGATAAAAATTTTTTTGGTCACTCTACTTTAAGTCAACTTATAAATGAGTCACTAAATTATTTTTTTTATAGTCAATCTACTAAATTTTTGTTTACTAACAAATCATTACGAAAAATGTCTTGACCGTTAATTGACTAACAGATTAATGATGTGGCAATGTGACATGGTGATAATTTTTGATGTGACCATTTTTAAATGAAAATGAAAGAAATCTAGGAGTTGGTAGTATACAAATTAAAATAAATCATGAAATTTATGAAAAAAATGAAAAAATGTCTTTAAAAAAAAAGTAAAGAAAAAGAGAAAAAAATATTATTATTATGATTATTATTTTTATTATTATTATGATTGTTATTATTATTATTATTATTATTATTATTATTATTATTATTATTATTATTATTATTATTATTATTATTACTGTTACTATTACTATTACTATTTTCCGCATATTGAAGGCCACGTTGGATAATTTTGCCGCATTAGTTTTTTTTTACTACTCAACAATGATGTGTTAAATTCCGTTAACGTCAAAGGACTTAATGGTTTTTGTAACGGTTTGTAAGTAAACAAAAGTTCAGTGAATGGAGTGTAAGAAAAAAAAAATCAATGACTCATTTGTAAGTTAACTTAAAGTAGAATGACCAAAGAAACATTTATGCCGATAATTCCTAGGACATAAAGTTGTTGGAATGGGCTGCTCGAACCAGATTTAACACAACCTCAATAATTTCACACAAGGTTATTTGAAAGAAGGGATGGGGTAGCATCCCCTACAATCTGTTTCTCTCTATATTCAAATACCACTACAATCTGATCTCGAATTCTTATTTTACATATAATTATGCTCTTCTAAATTGGACCTTCTTACTTAGGAACCAACCTAACATTTTTAGTTTGAGCAAGATACAAACAAATAAGCCTACAAATGGGTTGAGCTACTTGATCTTTATTAACTATAATTAAGCTAAATCCAAAATAAAAAATGAGTAAATTTTTTAACTCAACTCGGCGAGTTACTCAATAAGCTGCCCAATTAAGTTCACCACAACTCGAGAGACTATTTAAACTTATTTTAATAATTGAAATGTGTGTCCCTCAGCAAAACACATGAGAAATTCAAAATTTTCACACAAAAGCCGCGTTTAGTTTGTGCGATGTTCAGTTCGTGAATTTCACATGAGAAACAGCAGCAGTAGTGCCACGCCCAAAAGCAACAAAGACAGCAACAAGGAATAGCAGCACAGAAAGGGGAGGAGCACCCCAGCCCAAAGCCATCAGCAACCCAAAACATATGTAGTATGGCATACTTTTTAGCTCCATAAATATTCCAAGGGAAAGGTATAGTTATCATTATCTATAAATGTGACTAAATTTTAATAATTCTTGAAGTGTGTTCACTATTCAACCGAGTGTGGTAAATCATGTACTAGATGATTTTATTTAGTTAATAATATTTGAGTTTTTTTGTATTTCTGCCTTAATTTATTATGGAGTTATTGAGTCACAATTTATTTTGTTTGTAAAATAATTTTGACATTCGTAACTTAACAAGTTTGTGAATGATTAATGAATTTGGCAACGATACTATCAAACACTATTTCGTTACCAAAGTAGCATACGACAAAGGATCTAGCAACAATTTTTTCTAATTTTAGCAACTAGTTTCCGTTGATAATGACATTAAAATTCAAATTTTTTGGCAACAAAATGTTAACATAATTACAACGTGGAGGATATTGTTGCTATAAATAAAAGAAAAATGCAACATTTATATCGTTGCAAATCATACCAACTTTCGTTGCACAATAAAGCAAACAACAACGTATAGTGTCGTTGCTAAATGACTTAACAACTTTCGTTGCCCTCGAAAAACAATTAGCATCACACAATATCGTTGCTAATTGATCATAATTATCTAGAACAAAACCAATGACAACAAATAACTTCGTTGAAAATTAATATATAATCGGTTTATTATGCACATTTAGCAATAAACATCATTGTCAAATTTCATACTATTCAACAACGAAGTAAGGTAACAAATTTCATACTATTCAACAACGACAAATATTGTTGGCAAATAATGTGTATCAAACGCAACGAATTTCATTTTTCGTTGACACAAAAAAAACATTCTTTTTGTTGCCAATTAGACGGATTTTGCAATGAAAGTTGCTTTTCAATAACAATTTCTTAATAAATTTGGTACAAAATATTTCGTTGCTAAATGATATTTGATTTTACATGAAATCAAACTTTCGTTGCTAAATATCTCACTTTCTACAACGAAAAAAAAATTTGTTGCTAGACAATTAACAACGCTCATTGCGCAACAAATGATTCAACGACAGAAAAATCGTTTCAAATGACCTTTGACAACGAATTTGCACACATTTAGCAATGATAATCGTTTGTTGCCAAATGACCATTTTTTTGTAGTGAGGAGTGTTGACTGCAATAACTCATGAAGTTGAATCAGTTTCATTTGTTGCTATTCTTTAGGATTATGACCATTTCTTCATCCTATTTTTTAGGCACTTAGTTGTTATGCTATTTTTTAGGCACTTAACTGTTATGCTTATCATGTAGTAGATTTTTTGCAATTCAGTTCTCAGTGTGCTGTATAAATAGATGGTTTGTTGCTCAATAAAAATATCCTTCAGCAGTCCCTAAGTTAGCTTTCTTAAATTATCTCTAGTCCTTAGTTTTCTAAATATCCAACAATATATATATATAAATATATATATATATATATATATATATATATATATATATATATATATATCATTTTTCAAAGAAAAATTCCTTTTATTTGAGAAAGGAATGACAAAAACAGCACCGGCCCTGGGCTAAAGCCCAAGGTGCCCGGGCTTTAGGCCCAAAAATTTTTAAGGCCCCTTTTTCTTATATCACTGTACAACATACATACACTAACCTTTTTAGCTTTTCAGCATTCGATTTCGAGCTTCTCGCCTTCTCGCCCCTTCTCCTCAAGGAATTCTTTTGATCTTTTCTGATCCTGTACAATTCCCTCCGACGACGACCGTGACGTTCATGCCATTCGCGATTCGCTTTCCCTCCGGATCAGATCAGATCTCCCGTTTCAATTCTCTTCGAGGTCTCTCTCTATAACTTTTACCTTGAAATTGGGTTTTAATTTATTTTTTTCACGTTAATTAATTTTCCTTATTCAAGTATATATGATCCCTAGCATTATGTGTTTTCTGAATTTACGTTAGTTTTTTTTAATCTGAATATTGAATTCTTTTTTACTACCTCCTTTGGGCCGAGAAGACAGAGAAGTTACAGACATTTTTTGTGTTTTATATTTTTAATAATTGCAATATATAGCACCAGAACAATAAAATATATACTACTTAAAAACTTAGAGAGCTTCATTCGAAGTCAAAGGTTACAAAGAATGATGGAGCTTCCAGACATATACTTGTTTATGTTTATGCTATTCTTTTGTTTATGCTATTATCTGATTATGCTAGAATATTGCAGATTTTTAATTCACCATGGCTCCTAAAAAGTATTTTTAATTACTTTAATTCACCACGTGTGTTCTCCTGAGCTTTCTGCCTTTCTCTTATGTATTTGCTTGGCTTGTGTGTTTGGAATAATTAAAAATAATGGACACTTTTGCTTGTTTCTGAAACTGACATATTCAATGGATTAACTGAAATTGGTTCTACCATACGCATTCTTGTGTTTCTTTGCAAATATGTATAATCCCATTTTTTTCTCTTAATCTGGCTAGTGCAGACTTTACGATTATCTCTATTAATACACTATGCGTACTTTGCTTATTGGTATTAAAATTTGACATGTAAAGTGTAAGACCCCGAATTTTATGAAATAAAAGTATGCAATTTTTCTTATAATTACTATTCAGTAAATAGTTAAATTGATAAAAGTTTAAAGTTATGGGTGAAATATGAATTTTTTTTTCAAAATAAGCAAGTGGTTATAAAATAATCATTGTTGTCGGGGAATATTCGTTTGGTCGTGGAATATTCTTTCTGTCGGAGAATATTCGTATGACGGCGCAGCTATTTGTGGGCCCCATAACGAATAACTGTCGGGTGAAGGAAAACGACAAATTTGAGTTTTTACAAATAACGGCGTAGTTGTTACCGTTAACACTGTTGGAATACCCGGTGGTTAAAATACAGTAATACTCGTTATTGCACAGTAGCACACGGTATTGCATAGTATTTTTGAAATTATTGATTCTTACGTAAGAAGGAACTACTCAATAATTGTTACAGTAATTACTGTTCAATATTTTATTTTATTGATTCAATAATTGTTGCGTTGATATTTTATATTATTGTTGTTTCAATAATTGTTGCTGCACAGTATTTTCCTTTATCAGATCAATAATTCATATTATTTGAATAATATTATTAGATAACATTATTGTCAATGTCTAGAAAGTTCTGTCTAAGGAGAGGTTTGGTCATCTAATTGCGCGCCAGTAAGGAGAAATTCTTATTGGAAAGCCCCCTCTTTCCTGGGAACGGCCTGGTTGTCATAAATGTGATTCTGTAATATTATTTGTGAATAATTAATTATTGATTCATATGATAAGAAAATATTTATTTTATGTGGATATAAATGAGGGATATATTTTTGTGGTTAAAAAATGAAGGAGTTAATGTTGGGATTTTTATCCGTATTTTTGTCGGAATGGAGGTATTAAAAATCAGGATTTTTGAGATATTTTGCGGGGGTTATAATTTTTAATCCGACCGTTGGATCGTGGTAATTTTTGGATATGTTATACATATATAAGTTGAGTATATGCCCACAAATTTTGAACCGTTAAAAATGAACGTATGATTTATTATGAATTTTACGAGATGACTGGTTCAGAAATTGTTGAATTTTCGGAGTTTATCATTTTGGTGGAAAATTCTAGAATTGGTGGGCCCCACTTGTGGTTGGTGAAGAAATGTGCTGAATTATATTTCAAATGTGGTGGGTGAGAATAGTAGCAGGTAAAGTCATCAGGTTGCAGGTCAAACCTACCAAAATTTTCCTATAAATAGAGGGCTAAGTTAGAATTGAAAATCACACCAGAAACATAAGCTTTCTCTCTTTCTCTCTCTATATTATGAAGCATATTTTGTGAGTATTTAGATACTTTGGTGAGTTGCTATTCATCAGTGCAAGTTTCTTTCAGCATCATATCCGATATCCAGTCAGAAATACTGCACTTTTGAGGTAAGGGATAGTAAGGGATTGTAAGGGATATTAAGGGATTTTAAGGGTTGTTATGATTTTCAGTTTCGTAATTTTTCTGATCTTCAAAAATTCTGGAAAAATTTGAAATGATATTTTGATGAGTTTTCTTGATTGTGTCCAAAAATGGTGATTTTTGGATGTATAGATTGAGAGTTATGAATTTTATGAGAAAAGACTATTTCAAAAGTAACAACTTATAATTCCTTGTGGTTAACTCCAAAATTGATGAAATTTTTATTGGGAGTACATGTATATGATAGAAGTATACTCTGTAAATTTCAGAATTTTTAGACAAAAGTACAATTTTTGATAAATGTCTAAATATTCGGCTATTTTGGCCATATGAAAAATAGTAAATGACTTTTAAAAATTCTGAGAAAAATATATGTTCACTATGGGACTATATTATGCTAAATCCCAGAAAAGAAATATTTTTGGAACTGATTTGGTATTTTTCATGAAAATGGTCTAGTTATGAGTAAATGAATTAAATATGTTTTGTGAAGAAAGAAAATTGGAAAATAGGATTTTATAGCTTGAGAATCTTATATGAGGTATATGCAGATTTTTGATGAGGGTTTTGGTTATTGATGATGAAATTGTAAGAGTTGGCATTTTATGATGATTAAATACATTAATTAGTAAAGTGTAAACAATTAAAATAAATTGTTTATAAATTTAAGTAATGTTATTCTTTTAATATCATTATACCGAAATATTGGTATGGATTTTATTGTGGAATTTCTATCTTTTGTGTCGGGGTTACTATTCATGAGTTACTATTCACGATTTACTATTCATGAGTTACGAATATTACTCTTGAGATTAAAACTATATGTTGATCATATTATTTTTATTATCATATATAACATTTTTATAACCTTGATGTTGAAATTCTCTTTCGCTTGAGTGTAAAGATGGGTAAATTATTGGTATGATCATGACTATGAGTTCTCTTTGGCCTGTAGTGCAAAGTTGAATTGTGACTGGTATGATCATGACCATTGAATTTATAGTTGAATATCTTAAGCTTAAGTGCAAAGGTGAATTGATCAACATGGTTATAATTATTGTTTATATAAATTCTGAAATGATTATATATTTATTTGAGATATGAATATATTTGGCCTGTAGTGCAAATATGAATTGTTGATGAATATCTTTGGCATGTAGTGCAAAGATGGCCTGTTGATGAATATCTTTGGCCTGTAGTGCAAAGATGAACTGTTGTTGAATATCTTTGGCCCGTAGTGCAAAGATGATTTGTTGATGAATATCTTTGGCCCGTAGTGCAAAGATGGATTTGTTAGTATGATTATAAACAGGAACTGTGATTTGGTATAACCATGATCTTTGATGTTTCAGGTAAAGACAGGTGATGAAAATATTCTTCGTCCTGGGTGCGAAGAAAAATTTATAGTCACAATTATGATTATGAGTTATTCATATGATTGTGGAAAGGAACTGTTGAGTGATGTTACATGGATAAAATATTGTTGGTGGATTTTTAACATTGAGAAGATAATAGACTTTATAGTCTATTTGACTCTTCTAATGGATTGCTCGTTCCGCTGCAACTATGGTTGAAATTTTTATCATTTACCATATGTTCTAAATCTCTGATTTATTGTTGATGAAGGCTATTGATAATTGAATTATCTTTAGTCATGATATTCTTTACTGAGCTAGTTGTGCTCACCCTTTTGCTTCACAATTCCTTTCAGGTAATAAGAGTGTAGCTGGGTCGAGCGGGGGTAACAAGGGAATAGAACGGTGGTCATCATTTAGTAGTTATATTTGGTGAAGAAAATAGGGTGAGGCGAACCCAACGTTGGAAGGGTGTTTTGTCACTATCATACAAGATGTCTAATGACATACAACCTCGTGTCATCATAGGACAGGGTTGTGCTCATCCATTTGCTGAGTATATCTATGGGCACTACCTATATAATCTTGGTGTTTGTTTGAAGTATAATTCTCAATTAGAGACAATGGAGATAATGATAAGTCAAGAGAAGACTCACCATTGGGAAGAATATGATAGTAATCTTCTCGTTTTTCTTTGGGGTCTATTGGGTCAACTAAGAATAATTCTGTGGCCATATGATATCTATCATAACCTAGATGCGTGGCCTCCCATGTACGAAGGTTTCCTTGAGCACTTTCCAAAGATTCTAATTTCTAAAACAGTTTTTGACTATACCTTTATGTAAGGTGTCATTGTGAGGTGATGTTCACGGTTAGAACATGAGTCACATTTGGTATATATTTGTATCCAAACTCACAGCGTATGTGTTGTTGTATTTTGCACGACAATTGTTGTAATAAAGTTGTAGTTATTTTCTGTACCATGTATTTGACGACTCAGAATGGGTTGGGTGGAATGGACCTATTTTGGGGTTGTCACATTTGGTATCAGAGCTATAAGTAAAGAGCCCCGAGCCTCTCGCTGGTGACTTCCTGTTGATGGGGGATGCACCGAAGCCAGACTCTCCGTAGGGGACGCCGTTCTGCGGTGGCAAACTGATAGGTATCAATGTAAGGTGCTGATATAGGTTGGTGTCCAGAGTTACATTTGGTATCAGAGCTTAGGGATATGATCTCTGGCGGAGATCGGGGAATAGAACTAGGAGGGGAGAGATGAGTAAATCCTTCGCTAGTGTGTCCTACCTAAGCTTATTTGTTGGTCAGTCATAATATCGAGATATTATGTGATAGGTTAATTTGTTTAATTAACCCTTATTTTATGGCAGTATTTGAGAATGGCAGCTGAGAATGCTAACAATGGAGTGAATGAGACTGTGGGGATACCTCTAATCACTAACCGTGATAATGTGATGTCAGACGAAGAAGGAATTAGAGATATCCATGTGGTGAGTGAAGAATTGATAGTTACACCCGAGATAGTCGCAGAGGTAACAGCTGAGACTGAGGAAGAAGAGGAAGAAGAAGTACCAGAGGAGAGTTTATTAGAGGTATTATATGATCAAAATGTAGAATTTCAAAATCGTATTCATGAGTTAGAAGAGCAGGCAGAAGAACGACAGGCGGTCGTGGAACAAAAAGATGCAACAATTCAAGCTTGTGTTACCCGATATGTGATGCTTGAACAGAAGCATTCTTTGGCAAAGTATAAGATGATAAAAATGGAATCTGAGCTGAAAGAAGAAAAAATTGAACGAGTGAGAATAAGTGATGCATGGGCAAAAGCCGCACGACACGTGGATATTGTGGAAAGAGATGTTCGATCTAAGAAGGCTAAAATAGATGATATGAATTTCTCTTTTTGGAAAGCAATTGGGAGAACCCAACATCGAGTTTTGAATTACCCTGTACATAGCGGTCAACCTGAATCCGATATGGATCGATGAATGAGGAGTACGAAGAGGCAGTTAAGGGAGGAATATGTCCTATAGAAAGGTATATTCCAACGGTAATGATGACGCCAAATGCTGCTCCAGACAAGTCAAAGCCGAGTAGTTCGAGGGATGGCGGTTGTCATGACTTCCCAACAAATGAGGAACCCAAATGAAGTTATCATGGGAGAAGAGCAATGGAGAAATCATGATGATCTGAGAGATAGAATCTGAAATGGAAGCAAGGTATTCTCAACTCTTCGAAATACCAGGTACGTAAATTTCGGGGACGAAATTTCATAAGGAGGGGAGATTGTAAGACCCCGAATTTTATGAAATAAAAGTATGCAATTTTTCTTATAATTACTATTCAGTAAATAGTTAAATTGATAAAAGTTTAAAGTTATGGGTGAAATATGAATTTTTTTTTCAAAATAAGCAAGTGGTTATAAAATAATCATTGTTGTCGGGGAATATTCGTTTGGTCGTGGAATATTCTTTCTGTCGGAGAATATTCGTACGACGGCGCAGCTATTTGTGGGCCCCATAACGAATAACTGTCGGGTGAAGGAAAACGACAAATTTGAGTTTTTACAAATAACGGCGTAGTTGTTACCGTTAACACTGTTGGAATACCCGGTGGTTAAAATACAGTAATACTCGTTATTGCACAGTAGCACACGGTATTGCATAGTATTTTTGAAATTATTGATTCTTACGTAAGAAGGAACTACTCAATAATTGTTACAGTAATTACTGTTCAATATTTTATTTTATTGATTCAATAATTGTTGCGTTGATATTTTATATTATTGTTGTTTCAATAATTGTTGCTGCACAGTATTTTCCTTTATCAGATCAATAATTCATATTATTTGAATAATATTATTAGATAACATTATTGTCAATGTCTAGAAAGTTCTGTCTAAGGAGAGGTTTGGTCATCTAATTGCGCGCCAGTAAGGAGAAATTCTTATTGGAAAGCCCCCTCTTTCCTGGGAACGGCCTGGTTGTCATAAATGTGATTCTGTAATATTATTTGTGAATAATTAATTATTGATTCATATGATAAGAAAATATTTATTTTATGTGGATATAAATGAGGGATATATTTTTGTGGTTAAAAAATGAAGGAGTTAATGTTGGGATTTTTATCCGTATTTTTGTCGGAATGGAGGTATTAAAAATCAGGATTTTTGAGATATTTTGCGGGGGTTATAATTTTTAATCCGACCGTTGGATCGTGGTAATTTTTGGATATGTTATACATATATAAGTTGAGTATATGCCCACAAATTTTGAACCGTTAAAAATGAACGTATGATTTATTATGAATTTTACGAGATGACTGGTTCAGAAATTGTTGAATTTTCGGAGTTTATCATTTTGGTGGAAAATTCTAGAATTGGTGGGCCCCACTTGTGGTTGGTGAAGAAATGTGCTGAATTATATTTCAAATGTGGTGGGTGAGAATAGTAGCAGGTAAAGTCATCAGGTTGCAGGTCAAACCTACCAAAATTTTCCTATAAATAGAGGGCTAAGTTAGAATTGAAAATCACACCAGAAACATAAGCTTTCTCTCTTTCTCTCTCTATATTATGAAGCATATTTTGTGAGTATTTAGATACTTTGGTGAGTTGCTATTCATCAGTGCAAGTTTCTTTCAGCATCATATCCGATATCCAGTCAGAAATACTGCACTTTTGAGGTAAGGGATAGTAAGGGATTGTAAGGGATATTAAGGGATTTTAAGGGTTGTTATGATTTTCAGTTTCGTAATTTTTCTGATCTTCAAAAATTCTGGAAAAATTTGAAATGATATTTTGATGAGTTTTCTTGATTGTGTCCAAAAATGGTGATTTTTGGATGTATAGATTGAGAGTTATGAATTTTATGAGAAAAGACTATTTCAAAAGTAACAACTTATAATTCCTTGTGGTTAACTCCAAAATTGATGAAATTTTTATTGGGAGTACATGTATATGATAGAAGTATACTCTGTAAATTTCAGAATTTTTAGACAAAAGTACAATTTTTGATAAATGTCTAAATATTCGGCTATTTTGGCCATATGAAAAATAGTAAATGACTTTTAAAAATTCTGAGAAAAATATATGTTCACTATGGGACTATATTATGCTAAATCCCAGAAAAGAAATATTTTTGGAACTGATTTGGTATTTTTCATGAAAATGGTCTAGTTATGAGTAAATGAATTAAATATGTTTTGTGAAGAAAGAAAATTGGAAAATAGGATTTTATAGCTTGAGAATCTTATATGAGGTATATGCAGATTTTTGATGAGGGTTTTGGTTATTGATGATGAAATTGTAAGAGTTGGCATTTTATGATGATTAAATACATTAATTAGTAAAGTGTAAACAATTAAAATAAATTGTTTATAAATTTAAGTAATGTTATTCTTTTAATATCATTATACCGAAATATTGGTATGGATTTTATTGTGGAATTTTTATCTTTTGTGTCGGGGTTACTATTCATGAGTTACTATTCACGATTTACTATTCATGAGTTACGAATATTACTCTTGAGATTAAAACTATATGTTGATCATATTATTTTTATTATCATATATAACATTTTTATAACCTTGATGTTGAAATTCTCTTTCGCTTGAGTGTAAAGATGGGTAAATTATTGGTATGATCATGACTATGAGTTCTCTTTGGCCTGTAGTGCAAAGTTGAATTGTGACTGGTATGATCATGACCATTGAATTTATAGTTGAATATCTTAAGCTTAAGTGCAAAGGTGAATTGATCAACATGGTTATAATTATTGTTTATATAAATTCTGAAATGATTATATATTTATTTGAGATATGAATATATTTGGCCTGTAGTGCAAATATGAATTATTGATGAATATCTTTGGCATGTAGTGCAAAGATGGCCTGTTGATGAATATCTTTGGCCCGTAGTGCAAAGATGATTTGTTGATGAATATCTTTGGCCCGTAGTGCAAAGATGGATTTGTTAGTATGATTATAAACAGGAACTGTGATTTGGTATAACCATGATCTTTGATGTTTCAGGTAAAGACAGGTGATGAAAATATTCTTCGTCCTGGGTGCGAAGAAAAATTTATAGTCACAATTATGATTATGAGTTATTCATATGATTGTGAAAAGGAACTGTTGAGTGATGTTACATGGATAAAATATTGTTGGTGGATTTTTAACATTGAGAAGATAATAGACTTTATAGTCTATTTGACTCTTCTAATGGATTGCTCGTTCCGCTGCAACTATGGTTGAAATTTTTATCATTTACCATATGTTCTAAATCTCTGATTTATTGTTGATGAAGGCTATTGATAATTGAATTATCTTTAGTCATGATATTCTTTACTGAGCTAGTTGTGCTCACCCTTTTGCTTCACAATTCCTTTCAGGTAATAAGAGTGTAGCTGGGTCGAGCGGGGGTAACAAGGGAATAGAACGGTGGTCATCATTTAGTAGTTATATTTGGTGAAGAAAATAGGGTGAGGCGAACCCAACGTTGGAAGGGTGTTTTGTCACTATCATACAAGATGTCTAATGACATACAACCTCGTGTCATCATAGGACAGGGTTGTGCTCATCCACTTGCTGAGTATATCTATGGGCACTACCTATATAATCTTGGTGTTTGTTTGAAGTATAATTCTCAATTAGAGACAATGGAGATAATGATAAGTCAAGAGAAGACTCACCATTGGGAAGAATATGATAGTAATCTTCTCGTTTTTCTTTGGGGTCTATTGGGTCAACTAAGAATAATTCTGTGGCCATATGATATCTATCATAACCTAGATGCGTGGCCTCCCATGTACGAAGGTTTCCTTGAGCACTTTCCAAAGATTCTAATTTCTAAAACAGTTTTTGACTATACCTTTATGTAAGGTGTCATTGTGAGGTGATGTTCACGGTTAGAACATGAGTCACATTTGGTATATATTTGTATCCAAACTCACAGCGTATGTGTTGTTGTATTTTGCACGACAATTGTTGTAATAAAGTTGTAGTTATTTTCTGTACCATGTATTTGACGACTCAGAATGGGTTGGGTGGAATGGACCTATTTTGGGGTTGTCACATAAAGACTGAGGTCATAATATAGCCAATATAATACAAAAGAAAATAGGTAAACTCTTGCTGGGAAGATTTTGAGTTTTACACTATCACCATGGGTACTATTTGAAGAATAACCAAACAGGTAAACTTTTGTCATAGCTTGGATATGCACCCCCTGATTGATCTCTGTGAAACTATTTGAAATTCAGTAAGGTTACATTCCATAACTTGAACTATAAATTTTTATGCTTCTTTATTTATAATTTGCCCATTATAAGCTAGTGTTATTCAAGAGGAGCTGTTGATGATATTATCCACCCCTTTGTTGATGATATTATATCTTTGAACTGATTACTTTTTGAATTAGTGATAATGTGATATCTGAATGATGCTTTGAAAATATTAAAATAGTCGGTTATTATATTTGGTATTCTTTCATATTTATGCTCTTTTGTTCAGAGAAAGTTCTTAATTTTTTTTAGGATTAATTACATATTTTAGTATATTTTTAAAAATAATTACAATAATAATGCATCCATAAAATAATTACAAAAGTAATACACTTTTTCATATTTATTTATAATATTAGTGCAATTAGGATTCCTTAATTTAGAGGATTAGTATTGGTGGGCTGACATGACAAATAAATATCCTTTAATCGTGGTTCATGATTATCTCCCTTATCTCTTTCCGTTAATTATTATTTTCTTATTCAAACACAGCAGACCCATTTTTTATCTTTGTTCCTGTTTTTCTCTCTTTTTTATTCATCCTCTTTTTTCCTACTATAAATCAAAGTGGCTCCATGGTATTTCTCGGTAGTTTTCCTACTATATATGTGCATTCATCTATTATCTATTTTCCACCATGATGCGACGGAGGGAAGTGGCTCCATGGTTTTCTCGGTAGTTTAAACCAAAGTCAGAATGCTAGCAACCATTATTGTGTTTCTTTACATCTATCGCCCGTAGTGATGTAAACATAACTTGTGTATTTTCCATAACCTTGCGTTAAGTATCCAATAAGGTATTTTATTAACTAATGTGTTTAGTTTAGTGGTCAACCGGTCATACATGATAATTCATCTGGTTATGATCTCGCCATGTGGATATTCTAGTCGTACTCTTTTATCATGCGTTCTCAACCAAAACAACCATGTTGTTGTTTAAGCAATGCCTTTACCTTATGACTGTTGAATTCTTACTTCTTATGTATCAATTCTTCTCGTTAATTCTTAATTCTTATTCAAACAGTTGGAGGGTTTGAGATTTCTCATAGCCCAATTGGTAACCACACATTCACACACACTAAGGTAACCAAACTTTAATACCAAGGTAACAAAACTTTCATACCAAGGTAACCAATTCACATCCACCTGCAGTTTTTTCATTGTGCAGTTGGTAGCCAAACATTCATACCAAAGTAACCAATTCAGTGTTATTAGGTTACCAATTTATTTTGAATGTGATGCAGTTGGTTGTCAAACCTTCATGCAATTGGTTGTCAAACTTTCAGACTAAGGTAACCAATTCATACTGCAGGTGTGAAGGTAGATTGGTTACATTGGTATAAAGGTTTTGTTACCTTGGTATAAAAGTTTAGTTACCTTGGTACGAAGGTTTGGTTATCAACATTACATTACACATCACTCTCTTGTCTCTCTCTTTCCTATGCAGGGTTCTTATTTTCCTTTGGACATGAAATTGGAATTGAAATTTTCTGACATGAAGAAATTGTGAAAAATCAAATATTCACCTCCTTTCTCCAACCCATCGACCATTTTGTGGTTGACTCTCGCTCTGTCTCACCGGTGAAGGGGGAGGAGGAAGATGACGTTGCCAAACTTTCAGACCAAGGTAACCAATTTAGTTTTATTAAGTTACTAATTTAGTTTGAATGTGATGCAGTTGGTAGCCAACCATGTAACTATTTTAGTTTTTGTGGGTAACCAAATAGTTATAAAAAAAATTTCAGAACAGTAAGAGTTACATCTATTTATTTTTAAACTTTTTGTAGGGCGAATCTTCTTCTTCTTTTCATTGGCGTTTTGGACAACGAAGATTCGCGGCGGAGTAGCGGAGGATAGAGAAACCTGTGAAGAAGGAGATTCGCGGCGGAATAGCGGAGGAGAGGGCTACTGTGAGGGATATCAAGATTTGAATTTGAATTTGTTTTTGTTGTTAGATCCCATATATTTGAATTTGAATTATTAGTTATGACAGTTATTTCTCCTTGATTTTAGGTTTTCTTATTAATGTGAATTGTGTTATTTTTATAATTATTTTGTGTATGTATTATTTTTGTAAATATTTTCTAATTGTTGTATATTAGTGTTAAGGATCCTTTTATTTATACCTATCTTAATAGCAATTCGCAAAGTGTCTAATTTTTTTTTTGTTGCCTTGAGCCCTGAAAAACTCAAGGCCCGCCCTGGACAAAAATTTGAAACAACAATTTAATTTTCTACTGATCCATTTGTGTGGTACATGTGAGCTTTTCAAACTTCTAATGTCTCATGTGTAGGGCATGATGTTCCTCTTCTGTTCAAATCGTGAACCTTGTTTCTCTTCCGTTTCAAATCGTGAACCATAAATAATACTTGGATCAAGAAAATACTGACCCCATTTGTTTAATAAAATTAGTTGAAATCTTCATGGACAGCAAACATTTTATTTAATTTCCTGGAAAAGTAGCAAATTAAAAGAATCCAATGAAGATACACAAATTATACCCTTTCATTTCAAAATATAAAATCATTATTAACTTTTTAAAATTTGATTTAAGCATTTTCAAAATTCATAACTGATATAATTTATTTATAATTATAAAAAATATATATTTTCTAAACAGTTTATAATATTCATAATTATATTAACAACAAATGAATATATATATGATGATTTTGAGTTTGAAAGATTCTAAAATTGACTTTAAAAAGAATAATAACATTATATTTAAAACGAACAGAGTAAACAAGACAACACACCAACCAGACAAAACAGTCCAAGAAGAGAGCAAAATTTCAAACGAAAAACTCGTGGAAACTTATAAAGTAGGCACAGATATAATGGCCACATATTTAGTTTGACATTGCATAGAAATATATCATTGACACAGGTACATGACAATGATTTGATATAACACAACTCGTTTATTAAATTGTGATTTGACTGTTGACCTATTAATGGACCAATAATAAATAAACCTACAATATATATATTTATAGTCCGCTTCTCGAGTGAACAAAAAAAAAATAGACCAAAAATGAACCGGTTTGGCCGATAATTTTTTCTATCGCTATAGCATAGAAAATCATTATAACCGGCAATATCTAAGGCGCCAGTTTAAACCGTTGCTATATCTTAAAAAACCGACGGTTTGAACCGTTGTTATATCTTAAAAAATCGTCGCTATTTCTTATATTAAAATCTCACGTCCATATATACCCCTAATCTGAAGCAAATACATAATTTAAAAATGAATTAGAATTTTATCAATTAAACCTTTTTACTCAAACTTTTTCAATAGTCACATAGCGAAGCTAAATGTGTATTGAATGAATTGAGTGAAAGGATAATGAAAGGGCTCATCTTCCTCTCTTTTAAATACTCTCTCCGTTCCAAGATAAAAGTCCTGGTAGATTTTTTACGTATATTAAGAAGAGGAATGAAATGACAAAATTACTCATAATAATATGTCATTAATTATTTTCAATGTAGGTGAGAGAGTGACTTTCTAACTATTCAATTCAAAATATTCTTTCTCCATACTTATTAAATATAGAGAGAGAATTAGAACAAGAAAAGTATGAGATATTTAATATTACGGGCATAATAGAAAAAAATATATAAAAATTTGATTATTAAATAAAAATAAATATTTAACATGAAACTACCCAAAATAATAATAAAAATTTTTATCATATAACGGAGGAAATATAAGTTTAATGGGTTCCCAATAGTTATGACATTCTCACTTCGTAGTTTTCACTTATGTACTGAAATTGGACTATGATACTTTTGAAAAATAAGTCATAAATTTTGGAAGTAGAATAGTAGGTACCTAACAACCCGAGGACCCGGCAAAGACTTGATCAAAATAGACTCTTCATGAGTTAAACACCAATCAAATGTGTGGTTTTACACTTTTCTTCCAAATTGGATTTATATTTATTAATATAATATAGTTATTAATAATAATGTTATAAAGATATATAAGTAATATATATACATAGATAATTTGGATTTTATTTTTGGATAAGATAGGTTTTTATTTAACTGTATCATGCATATAATTTGTATCTTTCTATTTGAATGAATTAATCTTTTCCAGGTCTCGTTTCTGGAGTTATAAAAATAAAAATAAATAAATTGATGTAGCCAAAAACAAGTAAAAAAATTAAGGGGATGTCAAGAAAGTACTTAGCTTTTAATGTTTTTAACATGTAATATTATTTTTTAATGGCAATCAATATATATTGATCCGTCGCACTTAGTTGAATCTTACAATCCGTGAAACTGTAGTTAACATCGACAGACTTCTTGATAAATAACTATCATTTCACCATACATACTAGCTAGGCGGGAACAAGGATAATTTCACCATATATAGTACAATAATTTACTCGGATTGAATTTCCACCACATATCTTGAATGACATTTTTTTATTAGAGGGTTGAAGTGCATAGTAAATTAATTGGTATTTAAAAAAAATGATATTTTTAATGCTGGAAATCTCAATCCAGTGAGTGCACCATTTCATTTACATAGTACAACTATATAATGAATGAATTGCGTTAGATTGGTATTTTCAGCACCAAAAATATGAAACCCTTTTGTTGGGATTGACTTATACTTCTGTGGATTCGATTAATAACCACTACAACAGAGTAGTCGGAGCCTCATGAGTTTGAACTCATGTTATAGCAGCTAGGGTTTTCTAGTTACTATAAAAAAATATTGTTTGGTGTATGGATCATTGTAGAGAGTGTGATGCATCTCACGAATACATTAGACAAGCATGACTAATTAATTCAAATTGATGAACCTGAGTATATCGCGTGTTCTTACTTTTTTGTCTTTTATATAATATCCGTGTGATTACAATATTATTCGTTCTTAAATTCTAACGCCCTTTAAAAAGAAAATAAAAGTAGTGTGGAAATGAAAAATAACTAAACCCTTTACTTTTCTTCTTATTAATTTTGTTTTGATATTCTTAGTTAATTGTATCTAGTTTGGAGTATATGACCACACATTCACTCCTTCACGAAGCGGTCTATAAAATGGTGCAGTGTAACACGGTTTCATATCATAACTCCTTTAGAAGAGCAAATTAAACCTTCTTCTTCATTCCATCACCAGAAATCAAAGAAAATAAGCCCCACTCCTTTAACATTAATGGGGATCACGGACGATTGCAGCATTACCCAAGACCTCGCCTTGCATTCGAATGCCTCAGAACACCGCAACTGGCCAAATAAAGATTGCTGTATTGAGTACCTTGTAGGTTTCAAATAAGCAGCATTTCCTTGTGTTCTTTACAATACTAGTATCTAATTTGCATTGCATTTTCATAACGCTAAATATGAAACACGCGCATAATTTGCTTTGCAGGATGAAATTTATATGAAACATGCGCAAAATTTGGTAGATGCTAAATATTTGCTAAAGAGTAAAGTTGGTAAAGATTCATTGGAAGGTTTGGTCACGGTTGATACCATGCAACGGCTAGGCATCGACCATCACTTCCAAGAGGAGATTACATCATTTCTCGAGTCACAACATTTGGCCATGATAGACACTAGTGTTCATCAGTGTAAAGGCCTTTCCGAGGTTTCCCTTTGCT
This sequence comes from Panax notoginseng, assembly GCA_016801055.1. NCBI lineage: Eukaryota > Viridiplantae > Streptophyta > Magnoliopsida > Apiales > Araliaceae > Panax > Panax notoginseng. Next base: position 222,226,109 of record CM029014.1, read on the forward strand.
TTCGACTGTTGAGACAAGAAGGTTACTATGTGCCTGCAGGTGTTGTTTTCATCTTCTTTTTGTTACTCTCCCTCTTTTTAATGATAGTAGTATAAAATGACACAATAATTTACTACTAAACTAGCAACTTTTATCCTTTTTAGGGTTAAACATGTAACAAAAATACTCCTTAATATTAGCAAATTAAGCAAATGATACTGTTTCGTGGAACGGGGGGAATTATACATTCTAACCCTAAAAAAATGTTGATCATCAACTGACGAATTCCATTCTGAAAAACAGATCGAGTGTTTGGACACCTCAAGGACGAGGATGGAAAGCTTAAGGAAATAGTAGGAGAAGACGTCAGTGGATTAATTGCGTTATATGAAGCGTCACAGCTAAGCATACAAGGAGAAAATATACTCGAGGAAGCAGCAAAATTTAGCAGCCAGATTCTCAATGAGAAGATGGCATTTGTAGATCGACATCAAGCTAGAACTGCAAGAAATACACTTAGGCATCCCTATCACAAGAGCCTAACAAAGTTTATGGTGCAGAACTACATCAGAGATTTCAATGCTCCAGATGGATGGCAGCATGCCTTGCTAGAACTAGCAAATTCAGATTTTAACATGGCTAGATCTATACACCAAAAGGAGCTTAGTGAAGTTTTCAGGTAAGACATAATTATGTGAACATTTTGGTAATGTTTCTGTTATAAAGAAAGAAATTCAAATCTTAAATTGCCGCTAATATATATATATATATATATATATATATATATATATATATATATATATATCATTGTAGGTGGTGGAAGGACTTAGGCTTGACCAAGGAGTTAAAGATGGTTAGGGACCAACCTCTAAAATGGTATATGGGGCCAATGGCTGCCCTCACTGATCTTAGCATGTCTGAACAGAGGATCGAGCTCACTAAAGCTATTTCTCTTATCTACATAATAGATGACATTTTTGATATTTATGGGACAGTAGATGAACTCACTCTCTTCACAGAAGCTGTGAATAGGTATGCATAATGTAAAGAGCTTACATGCTTATATGACTCCTATATTCCAATCATTGAACTTAAAAAGATTATATTGTATGTGTAGCTAATTATATTACATGATGTTGACGAGTTATATTGTGTGTATAGATGGGATTTGGCTGCTATGAAGCAACTGCCAAACTACATGAAGATGTGTTTTAAGGCTCTGTATGACATCACTAATGAAATTAGCAAAAAGGTTTACAAGAAGCATGGATTGAACCCTGCAGACTCCCTACAAAAAACGGTATTTAAAAAATATTCCCATTTGGGTGCTTAATTTTCCAATCTCCGTGCATAGATTTTCCCATTTGGGATCTTTTTCTATACAAATATTGTGTAACATTATGACGGACTCGATGATGCAGTGGGCAAGTTTATGTGATGCGTTTCTAGTAGAAGTAAAGTGGTTTGCTTCAAGGCATTTGCCAAAGCCAGAGGAGTACTTAAAAAATGGAATTGTTAGTTCTGGGATTCATGTGGTGCTAGTCCACATGTTCTTTCTCCTCGGGGAAGGTCAAAATCTTGATTACGAAAATTCAGGAATTATATTGTCTGTAGCAACAATTCTTCGTCTCTGGGATGACTTGGGAAGTGCCAAGGTAATAAAGTTACACAAATATATGCATGTTTTTATCATAGTAATACACAAGCATAACCTGAAGGGGTGGGGGGGGGGGGGGGAATTCATATATAGCATGCACCATGTTGTATTCGTATATCTAACATGCCATTGGACTAAATTGCAGGATGAGAATCAAGATGGCAATGATGGATCATACTTGATATACTTCATGAATGAACACCAAGGAATTACAATTGACATTGCACGACAACATGTTACTCACATGATTTCAGAGGCGTGGAAGTGCCTGAACAAGGAATGCCTCTCGCCAAATCTATTTTCAGCAACTTTCACAAAGGCTGCTCTTAATCTTGCAAGGATGGTTCCTTTGATGTACAATTACGATGACAATCAACGCCTTCCGGTCCTTGAGGAGCATATCAAGTCAATGTTCTCCAATCTTCTTCCCCTTGAGGGTTCCTTGTATTAAACAATTATACTTATAGTTTATAACATTGTTATAAACTATTTCACCGTTCCATCTCTTAGCTTCTCCCAAAATTCCATAGTCACAAAATCCATTATATATTTATATGAATTAAAACTAAAAAGTATCAGGCTTCACTCCCTTTAGTCCTCATTTCTTCAATCAAATTCTGAAATAAGATCATCAGCAACCGATCATCAGCAACATGGAGTTTTAACTTCTCAAATTGGGAACCAAATTCTTGTTTCCATTAATGCCCAGAACTTCTCAGCTTCAAGTGCATATTATTTTAATAAAAACACACCAAGAAGGGTGTTAAAAGTAATCAAATCCAGATCCAACCTGTAATGACTCAGAAAATCCCATGTAATATTCAATTATTATAATGTCAAATTTCAGGTATAATTTTTTATTTATTTATATCATTATGTTATTTCTCATTGTGACAAAACTATTATTTACTTAATAGTTTATTAAGCATCTTGAATTATGAAGGGTAAAGAAATGATGTACTATCATGAATTATTTAAGACTACATAGAATCGTTATTTTAATGATATATATGCTAACTATTGTTGCTAGCCAAAAGAGAATATAATAGATAACAATTCTATGTGTTTTAAATAAGAGCCCATATTGAAATATTGGGCCTTATTAAATTTTGCCATGTATGCTTGCAAGTCTCCTTCAATTAAATTAGAAATATGTGGAACCACTATTATAATGATATGAGTACTATTAGCCAAATCAAATTTGGTAAATAAGAGATTATGAATATTTATAGTCCATTTTTTTTAAATACGGAACTCCTTTAATTTGCTATGTAGGCTTGCAAGTCATTTTGGGTCTATTGCCTATCTACATGTTGAAAGCCCAAATTAAATCTAATACTTGCCTTATGTCCTAGCCCATCTGAAGTTTAATCTAGAGGGGCTGTTAAGCCCAAATGAAATGAACAGGAAGGTAGTTAGTTGTATCAGTTGCATTAGTTAATTAGTTAACAAGTTATACAGGTCCCAAGTTCTTAGTTGGTAAGATTAGTTCAACTAGCAGACAAATAGCAGGAGAGTTAGGCTTACAGCGGATAAGGCATAACATGTAAGCTAGGGTCCTGTTAGGGTGGCTGTGTAGGAGCCACTGCTGAGCAGTCTAACTGCTAGAGGTATTGGAGTGTATATTAGGGGTCAAGTAGTATGACCGAGAGAGGGATCGAGTGAGCTCAGTTATATAATCAAATGTTTCACCACTTAGCAGAGACTAAAAGCCATATCAATATCAGCTACATAGAGTGAAGAGTGGAAGAGTTAGGCTAAAGAAGGAGGAGAAACTGAGCAGCTCAAAATACTTGTGACCTTTAAATTAACAAGGTAAGTCCATTCTGTCCATTCTAAACTGTTAACGCCAAGATCTTCTCCCACGTCCCAATCACGTAAGACGTTATGATCCTGCACAGTTCAACAAGTCAACACCAAAAGCTTGACGGCCTGACCGTCGGGGGATAGCTCCGGCGTGAGAATCAGTACAGGCGATCACAAGGTTAACAATGGACGAAAATAATGAACAGTGTCTGAGTGAATGTGAATCAAGATAAGGTTGTGTGTTGTGTTTTGTTACCTCTTTTTCTTTTGTTATCCTTGCCCCATACGTTCCCCAGACCCGGTTTACTGTGCCACCCACTATCTCCTGACACCTCCTTCTATCCCCGGTCATCTCAGCCGAAAGTGTGTAGCTTATTTTCCTACCTGCTACCACTGTTACCTCCCGCCGGCAATCGGAGTCCCATCCTCATTAATGCCATGCAGACAGGTGGCAGGCGTAACAGTCAACTACTGCTTTTGTGATGATTACCGATCAAAGATAAGATAAGTAATACCTTACGTAATGGACCAACCCCGTGACTAAGCCCAATATTATAGTCAAGTAGCGAGGCCCAAGTTGTTTGACCCAATATGGTAAAGGTGATATAGTCCAAAAGACAAGCCCATTCGGCCAGGCCCAGTAGGAAAAGTATTCTGGCCCAACATTGCCCCCCAGTCTTTCATTAAACAGGATGTTTAGTGGAAGACTGACTGTAAATAGTGCGAGTCCACAGGAAGAAAGGGCCCATTAAGCGCCGGCCCACCTTGGGTAACCCACCAAAGCCAAAATCGGACGTTACCCTTTCCTCTCCCACATCATTATCCCCAATTAATGCGCCGCCCTTGGCTCTCGTGTAAATTTTGAAAAGACCACTCGCTATAAAAGCCGCTGCCCATTCTCCTTGGATGGTTCCCTGCTATTTCGAATTCATAAAAGCCTATTGTCTTTTCCTCCTCAAATTTCTTCATTTTCTCTGCAAATTCTCAACAATGGCATCCCAGAACCCAGATACAAACTCTCCACTTCGTGTCGCCCCCATCTCCACCGTGATCCCCCATTCAAACACTGACAAAGAGGTTCCGAGCTCGAATCCCCAGATTGATGCCCCGAGTAAGGAAGCCCCGCCTCTGGAATCGCTTCCCACTCCCTCTGAGTTTTTCAAGAATGAGGAAGATTTTTCTCACGCCAACACCCCCTCTACCGTTACTGAGGCTGAGCTCTGCAACATTCGGTCTCGTTATCAAATACCAGACACCCACAGGGTACGGATAGCAGCCTCCCACGAAAGGATGTACCAGCGTCCTGATGGTTGGATCGCCGTCCCGACAACTTTTTTGGAGAAGGGGGTGAGATTTCCCCTTCACGCCTTCCTGATCACCCTCCTAGGGTTCGTTGGAGTGGGGTTCACCCAATTGGTGCCGAACTCGTACATCCACATACTGGCTTACATAGCCTTCTGTTACGAGATAGGGGTTCCTCCTGCTGTGGACTCCTTCTTCACTCTCCTCTCGGTGGGGAAATCTCGGGAAAAAGGCTTCAAGGTGCTAAGTAAGATAGCCCCTAAGCCCAATGCCAGAATCGAGAAGCGGTCCTTAATGGACACTCCCTCGAGCAACCGAGGATGGCATAATAAATGGTTCTTCGTCAACGGGCCCGAAATCTCATCTGTCCCTGACTGGACCACTTCTGATCGCGTCTCTGCAGACTTCGGAGATATATCCGAGGAGCGTATAAGAGAAATGACGCGCATCATAGAGAAGATACCCCTGAAGGAGTGGAGCTTCGGCCTCCTGAGCAAACAAGCATGGTTGTATGACCACAAGTTGTCTCTCATCAAGCCGACTTCGATCGACCGGAAGGACCTCGATAGGTACCTCTCTGGTAAGCCTTCGTCACCTTCCACTGAAGTTCCCCAAGAAGAATTTCCGGCTTCGGAAGCCCATGATGCCGAAATCTTCCGCGGATCAGAACCTGCTGAGGAGCCTAGCCGACCTCGACAGAAGAAAAGGGCAGTTCGGAAAGTCCGGGCAACTCCTCAAGGATCTCAATCAACTCCCGCAGCGAGCTTGATTGACATGCCTGCGGTTGACCGAATGCAGGCTCTTCGGATTAAAAAGAGGAAGACCAAGGTGACTCCTCTGTCTGCCGATGAGCTTCGGGTTCCTCCTCCTGCAGCCGATCCGCCTACCATTATTCTTACGGAGATTCACATTTCAGAAGACGAGCTCGAAGACCCGACTGAGTCTCCTCTTCTGTCTCGAAAAAGGAAGCAACCTTCCGAGGATCAACCACCACCGCCCCCTGAACCATCAGTGCCATCTTCGGCAAGATCTTCTCCTTCCGCCTTCAGGCGAGAAGCCGCATCCTCTCCCACCATATGGCCGGAGTTTAATGCCAACTTCCCTTTCCAGCTGTTCGAATCCTTTGTCCGGGAGACTGATGACCATCGGTTCGGAAACAGCTCGATTAGGGACTTAATCGAAGAAGGCATGAGCTATCAGGCTAAGGTTAGTTGATTCAATTTGAAACATTTGGAAATCCTTTGTTTCTTCTGTTCCTTCTACTAATTCATCGACTTTCTTTACGCGTCTGCAGGCAAATGCTGTCTTCGGGAGACTTCTTCCCCGATATAGAGAGTCCGAGGCCGAAGAAGATGCGGCTAGGCGGGAGAAGGCCATTCTGGCTTCGACTGTGGAAAGGGAGAGAAGGGCCCATGGTGCCACTCTCCTCAATAATGAAGGCCTCCAGAAAGATGTGAATAATTTAAAGGAGAAACTGGAGACAGCCGAGGCCACCCACCAATTGACCATTACTACGAACATATATCTGGTTCGCCGGAACGAGGTCCTTGTTGGGAAGAATGAGACGATGGTGAAGACCAATAAGAGCATGGCTGTCCAAGTACACGACCTTGAAGCTAGGGATTTGAGGCATCTGAAGGAGCGGGCAAAGCTCGAAGAGGAGCTTCGAGAACTTCGGGCTCTGAGAGATTTGGGTCCTCCTCTAATCGGAGATCTTCGGAGGGAAGTTCAACAAGAATACCGGAAATCTGCCGAGTTGAACGAGGAGATCATCCAGATGTTCTCGGATGGGTTCGACGAATGCCGAAGCAAAGACAAGGCAAGACTTGTTGCTGCCAAGGTTGACCCGACCATCCTGGACTCTTCGGAAGACGAAGCCGATCCGTAAAGATGACTCTCTTTTCCCTTAGCTGTTAGGGTTCCTGTAAAGTCTCTATTTTGTAAACAGCATTATGTAAATAAAATATCAGCATTATTCCTTATGACTTCGGTGTATTTACTGTTTACCAACACTTTAATAACGATCCAATCTTAAAAAAGATGTGCGAGCTCCTTTGCGGACTTAACTTAAACTGTTAATTAACAACCAGGTAAGTCGTATAACAGATAAGATGAAGTTACAGAACTTGGCATTCCGAACTCAACATTTAGAAAAATTTAGGCAATGATAACAAAGTAAAGGAATACTTATTCGTTACCAAAGTATGAGGTAGATGCCGTGAGGGTCATGACGAAGTCTGAATGACGACACTTGCCTACCCCGAAGGGCCTGACAAGGTCCTAAGGAACATCTACCGATGTGGCTACCATCGAATGGTCAGCGAGTCCGTCCGAACCTCCTTACATCGATGACGTTCGCCTACCACGAAGGGCCTGACGAAGCCATAAGGACAACCTGCCAATAAGGCTACCATCGAATGGTCAGCGAGTCCGCCCGAACCTCCTTACTTCGATGACGTTCGCCTACCACGAAGGGCCTGACGAAGCCATAAGGACCACCTGCCAATAAGGCTACCATCGAATGGTCAGCGAGTCCGCCCGAACCTCCTTACTTCGATGACGTTCGCCTACCACGAAGGGCCTGACGAAGCCATAAGGACAACCTGCCAATAAGGCTACCATCGAATGGTCAGCGAGTCCGCCCGAACCTCCTTACTTCGATGACGTTCGCCTACCACGAAGGGCCTGACGAAGCCATAAGGACCACCTGCCAATAAGGCTACCATCGAATGGTCAGCGAGTCCGCCCGAACCTCCTTACTTCGATGACGTTCGCCTACCACGAAGGGCCTGATGAAGCCATAAGGACCACCTGCCAATAAGGCTACCATCAAATGGTCAGCGAGTCCGCCCGAACCTCCATACTTCGATGACCATTGATTTTACCACCCTTGGTAAAAAAACAATATGAGATCTAGGATTTGACTACCACGCGGGGTATCAAATAAATTGGCTGCCATCGAATGGCCAGCGAGTCCTACCATACCTCCTTACTTCACTGTGACCTTAGGACAAATGTGAAGATCAGTTGTGAAAAAAGTGACTTTTTATTGATGATGAACGGTTATGTACAGACTCCCAGTGGACTGACTTAGTTTTTATTGAAAGTACTTTCGGAGCCTGCCTGCGTGCCACGTGTTCTTAATTTCGGATCCATCCAAAGCCTTCAGTCGATACGTCCCGGGCTTTGGTACTTCGGCCACTTCATACGGTCCTTCCCAGTTCGGCATCAACTTTCCGGTGTTCTGTGGTGTAGAGGCTTTGGCCTCTCTAAGAACGAGGTCTCCCACCTCAAATCTTCGGAGCTTTACCTCTTTGTTGTAATGCTTGGCAACTCTCCTTTGGTAGGCTGCAAGTTTAATCAAAGTCACTTCTCTGACTTCTTCTAACAGGTCCAAGTTGGCCTTTAATCCTTCGTCATTGTAGATCTCCCTGAACTGACTAACTCGAAGGCTTGGAGATCCGATCTCAACTGGGACCAGGGCATCAGTGCCGTAGGCCAGTCTGAAAGGCGAGTCTCCTGTTGTTGTTCTCGGTGTAGTCCTGTAAGCCCACAATACGCTGAGCAGATCCTCCGGCCATCTTCCTTTGGCTTCGTCCAATCTGCGCTTGATCCCGTTTAGAAGTGTTCTGTTAGTCACCTCGACCTGCCCATTTGACTGTGGATGAGCCACTGAAGTCTTCCTGTGCTGGACTCCCAGTTTTTTCAGAAAGCCTTCAAATTTTGATCCCACAAACTGGCGTCCGTTGTCTGATATCACCACTTGAGGGATCCCGAAGCGAAACACTACGGATTCTTTCATAAATTTCAAACACTCCTGTTCTGTTATCAGCCGGAGTGGTTTCGCCTCGACCCATTTGGTCATATAATCAATAGCGACGATGACGAAACTGACCTGCCCTTTAGCCTTCGGTAACGGACCCAGTATGTCAACCCCCCAGACAGCGAGGGGTATAGGAGATAGAATCGAGTATAGCTCTTCTGGTGGCTGATGTGGGATCGGACTGTTGAGCTGGCACTTCTCGCATTTCTTGACGTATTCAGTTGCTTCCTTGAAGATCGTTGGCCAGTAGTATCCCTGCCGAAGAACTTTGTATGCCAGTGACTTAGCTGCCATGTGATCACCGCAGATGCCCTCATGAACTTCCCGAAGAGCGTACTATGCTTCGGACGGAGTCAAACACTTTAGCAACGGAGACGAGAAGGCCCTTCGGAACAGATCCCCATCTATCAGAACGAAATTAGCACTCTTGTACTAGATTTTCTTGGCTAGCATCTGATCCGAAGGTAGAACGCCATCTGCCAGATATTCCAGGTATGGGGTCAGCCAACAGTTGGTTCGATCAACACACATTACCGATTCATGATGAACACTAGGATGTTACAGAATTTCCAAGTAGACTGATCCATCAAACACATTAACATCCGTAGTGGCTAATTTGGAGAGTGCATCGGCAATGGAATTGCCATCACGTTCGACCCCCTGGAATTCGTAAAACTGGAAATACTGAAGCCGTTCTTTTAATTCCGCCAAATACTTGATCATCCGATGACCTCGGGCTTCGTATTCCCCGGAGACTTGTTTAACGACTAACTGAGAGTCGCTGAAGATAACTATTCTTTGCACTTCGAGACTCTTAGCTAGTCGCAAACCCGCCAACACTGCCTCGTACTCTGCCTCATTGTTCGTTGCTTTAAACTGAAATCTGATGGCCTGTTGCACCTTGAATCCCTCCGGACTAGTCAGAATAATCCCTGCTCCGCTGACGTATACGGTAGAAGACCCATCTGCATACAGCGTCCATGAACTCTGCTTCTGCTGAAGAGTCGCAACTATGATGTCAGATCCTCCAGCTTCTGCTACAGCCTCATCGGCTTCGAAAAACGAACACTCGACCACAAAATCAGCCAAGGCCTGCCCCTTGATGGCAGTTCGGGGATGATATTCAACGAAGAACTGAGACAACTCCATCGTCCATGCAGCTAATCTCCCCGATACCTCAGGTTTGCCCATAATTTTCTTCAAAGGCTGATCTGTGTATACTATTACCAACCTACCCTGGAAGTACTGCCTAAGCTTCTACTAGCAGTTATTAAAGCAAAAGCAAACTTTTCAATATTTGGGTACCTTGTTTCGACATCCCGAAGGACGTGGCTTACATAATAAACCGGGTGCTGCTTACCCCCAACCTCTCGCACCAAGACTGCTCCTACTGCCAACGAACTAGCTGCTAAGTACAAATATAAAGGCTCAGCAGGAGCGGGCTTCACCAACAAAGGCGCCGAAGATAAGTAGGACTTGATGCTCTGGAAGGCGTCTTCGCATTCCGAAGTCCATTGGAACGTCTTGGCATTCTTCGGCCCTTTCAACGTGTCAAAAAACGGCAAACACCTTTCTGCCGATTTGGACATAAACCTCCTCAAAGCTGCAATCCTTCCAGTCAGACGCTGAACGTCTTTAAACGACTGAGGAGTCTTCATGTTCAAGATCGCTTTAATCTTCTCTGGGTTGGCTTCAATTTCCCTCTAACTGACCAGGTAACCCAGAAATTTGCCAGCCCCCAATCCGAAGGTGCACTTAGTAGGATTCAGTCTCAAATTATGGTGACGGACTGTCTGAAAGCATTCCTCCAGGTCATCCAGATGTTTGTGTACCAACATGCTCTTAACAATCATGTCATCCACATATACTTCCATATTTTTGCCCAACTGACGCCTGAAAACATAGTTCATCATCCTCTGGTATGTGGCCCCGGCGTTGATGAGGCCGAAGGTCATTTTCTTGTAGGCATATACCGAACGATGCGTAATGAACGTCGTCTTCGGTATATCCTCTTTACACATGGAGATTTGATGATAGCCAGAGAAGGCATCCATGAAGCTTAACAAGGCATACCCCGAAGTTGCATCGATGAGCTGGTCAATGTGGGGTAATGGATAGAAGTCCTTCGGACAAGCTTTATTCAGGTCTGTGTAGTCAATGCAGACCCACCATTTCCCGTTCTGCTTCTGGACCAGTACCACGTTTGCCATCCATTGCGGATAGTCGATCTCGAAGATGAAGTCAGCAGCCAGCAGCTTCGCAATCTCTTCATCGATGATCCTCTGGCGCTCAGGCGCGAAGATCCTCCTCTTTTTCCGAATCGGCTTCTTCGACGGATCGACCTCTAGCCGATGCTCAGTAATATCCCTGCTCACTCCCGGCATGTCCTGAGGCTCCCAGGCGAAGATGTCAACATAGCACTGCAGGAGTTCAATGAGGTTCTTTCTGAGAGGTTCTGGTAGACCCGAACCTATTTTCATGGTCTTGTTAGCCTTGCCCGGGATGAGTTCTATCTCTTCTGTCTCTTCGGCTGGCACGACCAACGGTTCTGAGCTGCTTTCCGTGAAAGGTTCGATCTCTATCGCCATGGCCTGTTTTTGCTTCGATACTCCTACTCCCGAAGTGATCACGGCATTTCTATAACACCTTCTGGCCAGATCCAGATCTCCTTTAACCTCCCCGACACCATGAGCAGTAGGAAATTTGATTTTGAAATGAGGGATAGAGGTTACAGCTTGTAAAGCAATCAAAGTGGGTCTCCCCAAAATAGCATTATAAGCAGAATCTACATTCACAACGTAAAATTTGCAAATGATTTCTACCTGTTGGGGGGCCGTTCCGAAGATAACCGACAGTTCAATGGTTCCAGCCACTTTGACCGGATCGTTGCTGAAGCCGTATAAAGGGGCCTCCTATCCGACCTCCATCTTCTGCCCATCAAGATGCATCCTCTGATAAGCATGAGCATATAGGATATCCACAGAAGACCCGTTGTCGATCATCATGCGCTTCATGTCCACCGAACCCACTTGTGCTGTTATGACTAATGATCCCTCATGTGGTTCGATGGTTTCCGAAGGGTAATCATCATCGGTAAAGGAAATTACAGTACCCGGGAAGGGTCTGTCGGTCCTCGGGAGAGTACCCGCCACTGACATGACCGAATCTAGATAGCTTCGGCGCTTTCTCCTAACAAGCTTACCCGAGGTGCCCCCAGTGATGACATCTATTACTTGCCTTGCGGGTGGTTCGGGAGCAGGGAACACTGGCTGAATTGGTTGGGCTACCTGAACAGGTCCTCTATTCTGCTGCTGGTTCGTTCAGGCAGCCACATAATGAACTAACGCCCCGTCCTGCACCTTTCTCTCGATAAAATCTTTCAGGCTAGCACAGTCGTTCGTATTGTGACCTGAGGCTTGATGATGGTCACAATACTTACGAGAATTCCCCTTCCCGGGCTTAAAGTTATCTCGAGGTGGCTCGAAAATAGGTTGATTCTTGATCTGCTCTAAGATAACAGCCCTGTCGGCGTTGAGCGCCGTATACGTCCTGTTTACCCTCTGAGCGGGAGCGGACGAGCGTTCTCCACCCTGCCTCCAATTATTATTATATTTCTTTGATTTGCCGTCGCGACGGCCTCTATCTCCTTCATTTCTACTCTGGTCACCCTCTGCTCTGTCCCGATCTGTCTCTTTAAGCCGTTCTGAAGAAGGACGTTTGAGGCTATTCATGGCCTCTTCTACCACAATATAGCCTTCTGCTTTGTCGAAGGCTTCTGCAAGACTCTTCGGGTGGTGAAACATCAACTTCTTCACCAACTTTTCCGATTTGACCAGATCTAATCCGTTCTGAAACAGTCCCACGGCTTGTAGATCGTTCAGCTTTGTCACTTGGCCGACTGCTTCACGGAATTGCTTCACATATTGGCCCAAAGACTCATTCGAGAACTGCCGAACCTGAGCCAATGAGCCAGTTGGTTTCCCTCTTCTTCTGTTGCTCCCGAAGCGGGCGTGGAACTGACTGCACATATCTGCCCAGGATGAAATCGAATCTGAAGGCAAAGTCCCCATCCACTGTCTGGCATCCTTTCGGAGGGTCGTGACAAAAGTATGACACTTAGCAGCATCGCTAAAGTCATAATAATCCATCAGTCGATTGAACGCCTGACTGTGGTCGTAGGGATCCCCCGATCCGTCATAACTTTCAATATGAGGCAACCTCTTGGTGGGGTCAGCCTTTTCTCTCAGAATCTCCGCGGAAAAAGGGGATGCCTTCTTTCCCGAAGTCTCCTTCACTTTCTGTACTTCGGCGAGCTGCCTCCGAAGCTCCTTCACCTCCTTCACCAGATATTCCACGCCCTCGGGTTGGGACGATGCTCCCTTTTTCGGTGACCCCTCCCTCTTCTGAGTGGACCGGTGCTTTACAACAGAATCTCCAACTTTCGAGGGGATTTTCTGATGATGACGGTCCACAGAGTGTCGTGCCCTCGGTGGACTTTCGGGTGTATGGCCTCTCGATCTGCTTCGTCTCAGTGCCCGGCTGCTGCGATGGGAATGCGCAACAATGAGCGCCCCCTTAGTATTCTCCGGGGTACGTTCTTTGGATCGACCTCTTCGTTCGCTTCGACCCAGCTCCTTATAACCGTCAGGATGATGTGCCCTCTTCGATCTTTGAGGAGTAGGGCTTCTGGACCTTCTTCTTTCTCGAGGTCGATCCTGATATTCACGCTCGGAATGAGCAGGCTCCTTCCCGCTCCGATGCCCCCGTTCTTCAGACTGGACATAGCTGGAAGCTTCGTCCCTCAACTCGGCCATTCGAGACATCTGTTCAGCTATATCCCGTCGTTGTTTCACAAGCGCCTCCATGGCCCTATCAGCTTCATCTGCCATCTTAGCCAAGCGGGCAGCCTTTTCGTCTTGGTTGTCCCGGTATCGAGCGCTAGGCGAGGTGCCTTCTACTCGTTTTCGGCCATGACCGGCCCCTTTCTCCGCTGTAAAAATTAGCTGCCGCTTGGCTTTGTTCACAGCTCTCGGACGAGAATCTCTATGCGATCGTTTGGACGCCGTGCTGGCGTGAACACTTAGTGCAGGTCCCAAACGGTCCTTCACAGATGCTCGCGGTACGGATTCACTGGCAGCCCTCGGCTGCCCCTCAGGTGTAGGTGTTTTACTCTTCCCCATAAATATCGACGTAGAACGACCACAATGTGTGATTGAAAAATACTCAGGACACTAGAACTGCCCTCCTTCTAGCGCCAATGTTAACGCTAAGATCTTCTCCCACGTCCCAATCACGTAAGACGTTATGATCCTGCACAGTTCAACAAGTCAACACCAAAAGCTTAACGGCCTGACCGTCGGGGGATAGCTCCGGCGTGAGAATCAGTACAGGCGATCACAAGGTTAACAATGGAGGAAAATAATGAACAGTGTCTGAGTGAATGTGAATCAAGATAAGGTTGTGTGTTGTATTTTGTTACCTCTTTTTCTTTTGTTATCCTTGCCCCATACGTTCCCCAGACCCGGTTTACTGTGCCACCCACTATCTCCTGACACCTCCTTCTATCCCCGGTCATCTCAGCCGAAAGTGTGTAGCTTATTTTCCTACCTGCTACCACTGTTACCTCCCGCCGGCAATCGGAGTCCCATCCTCATTAATGCCATGCAGACAGGTGGCAGGCGTAACAGTCAACTACTACTTTTGTGATGATTACCGATCAAAGATAAGATAAGTAATACCTTACGTAATGGACCAACCCCGTGACTAAGCCCAATATTATAGTCAAGTAGCGAGGCCCAAGTTGTTTGACCCAATATGGTAAAGGTGATATAGTCCAAAAGACAAGCCCATTCGGTCTGGCCCAGTAGGAAAAGTATTCTGGCCCAACATAAACCTTTTCGATTAGATCATGTCTTTCTCTAATTGGTAGCACTAAACCATTGATGGTTAGAATAGCTATTGAATTAATTATCACCATGACTGTTTCAATGCTACTTTGAACTCTGTGATTGAGACTGTTTAGTATGGTTCTATTCATCTTGTTGTTTCAAGCCGAATGGCTGGGAATGGAAGGACTGTTACATTAAGTTCTGTTTTTGGTTGTTATGTAACTGCAGTAGGATTTAAGTGACTGCCATGATTCTTATTATGTGTTTGACTGCTAAATGGCTGAATTAGAGTAAGGAGGCTAAAATGGGACGGTAGAAAATTGTGCAAACTAGGTGTTTGTTAAAAGTCCTAAATGAAGTGTTTTGGCTAAAAACTGAAAATTTGACAAAACAAAAGCTTGGGGCTTGGTTTATATAACATATGCAATGATAATTTGTGTGTTGAAGTAGGCCAATATAAAACGAAATTAAGATTTCCAGCCAAAGAAAAGTTTAAAACTAGTTGGTCAAGCCATTATTGATCACTGTCTTAGGCGTTATAAAGAACCCAAAATGCAGAGTTTATAACCTCTAAATGTAGATTCATACACTATGTTTAACATGTTTAAAAAGGGTTAAAATCCGGTGGATGAGCTAGAAGTAATTGAACCGCGAAGGTTGCATATTGGGCGTCAGACTGCTGCTAACTGCAGTAGCAGTAGCAGTGGTGCGACTGAGGCTGGGGGTTCTTTTGAACTCTTGGTCGGATGGGGTTAAACTGTCCAAATAATTTAGCTAATACTTTTTCTAAATAGGTGAGTGTGTAACCTATATTGACCCGAAGAAGTCAGCACATTCAATGATTAAAAATGTAAGATGCAAACTCAAATTTCATTCATCAAATTCTCTTTTATTGGTTCTTCTAAGAGATTGAAAACAGATGAGTTAAATAAGAAGTCTCAACGTATAGCTTAAGGAATGAAATTTTTGTGTAGAACAGAATCATCACTGGTTACTATGCGTGCTTATTGATTGTGATTAGTATGCTGTAGTTATGTGGAAATCAACTATAAGAGTAACTTTGTAAGGAAATAAGGAAAGTAACAAACTTGTTAGTTTATGTATTAAATGTGTAATTGATTTAATTGTGCAACTGAATGTTTTGTACAGGAATTAGAGCAAAAAGGAGGTTAGGATGGTTGTGTGGTGATATAAGGAAGCTAAAATAGGTTTATTAAATAAACAAATGGCTATGAAAGTTATGTACCAAAACAGTGCACGCCACTTGCCCGATAAAAAAGCTTATATGAAATGTTTTAGCCAAAAGAAACCAAATATTAGGCAAAACTAAGACTTAGGCTAGGTACGTATACTGTCTATGAGGGTAAATAAAACAATTTTAATTTATTAAATGAAAACGAAATCAATATCAAACCCAAAATGAAAAGTTGAAAAATAATGTGTCAAGCTATCCTTGACCACTGTTTTGGACAACTTAATGTTTCCAGAATGAGGAGTTTATACTCTATAAAAGCAGCCTTGTATGCAATGAATAGTATGTTTTAAAATCTGCTGTTGTCCAATGAATGAATCAAAAGTTATTAGATTGCAAAGTGACTAGATTGGAGCAACACTGCTGCCCACGGCAGCAACAGTCATCACGTTGGTCGATGACTGGCCTCGGCTCTTAGTCAGGCCATTTGAGCTAACCAAATTGCCCAGCTAATATATCTCAATGTTAAGGGAATGACTCATCTATGGTAGCTTCAAAATTCAAGTCAACCAAACAAAGAAGGTATGAATAAAAATGTAGCAAAACATGGAGTGAAGAAAAACACTGCTGCCCAGCAGCAGCAGTGAGTGCCAACAGCAGATGGCTGCAGTTGGGGTTATTTTGATGAGCCATTTTTTAGCTTCTTGGCGTAGTTTAAAAGATTACCCATCAAGCTAAATTTCTAATTTCTAAATAAGCATGTATATAGAGTAAATCAACCATTCAACTAGATGGGTAATGTGATAAGATTGGCAAGAGACATAACAAGTAGCATGAGCTAGGGCTGCTATGTTGTATTTTGGGCCATGAGGCTATGTGTGGTTATGCAGAGCTTGGCTAAACCCCGCAGGGCCAGACAACACTTGGCTGTTGGCATGGCTAGTCATGGGGGGGGGGGTTGTTTTGGTGTTATTATATAAAGCAAGTATATTTAACACAAAAACGTATCGAAAATGAAACTACAAAATATTATGAGAACTATAAATTACCCAAACAAGTTGTGATTACCCCAAAAACATGATTTCTTTTGTACACTTGAACTATGTATAAAGAACATAGAATATCACGGGCTAAGTCAAGTTGGAGCTATTATTACATTAAAAGGTTATTAATGCTATAAGAAGACTGTTTTGACACAAATTAGAAACGTAATAAGTTAAATGAATAGTTTAACATTATATTTTGCAAAAGCAAAAAGGGAAGCTAAAGCTTACTCTATAATACACAACCATACTCGATTCATGAAAAATCTTATGTATCCACCTTGACATACCCAAATTATAAAGAAGGTTGCAATGTATATGAACTTAAAACATATAAAGTTATGAACTGAAAGTAAGTCAAACCCTATTAAAGAGAAAATTGACTAATATGAAAACATGGATGAGATATTTGAAAAATGTATCAAATATAGGAAGCCTAACCATGACTACTAAAACTACATGATATATGACTTGACTTTGTGGCTAACATGCTTGATTAATGCCATAATAATTGTAATATGATTCCTATTGCTTGTTGTAAGCATGTCGAACCCCATTAAAGAGAAGATTGTCTAATGTGAAAATATGGATGAGATATTTGAAAAATGAATAAAATGTAGGAATCTAACTACAAACTTGACCACTAACTTATGTGATGTATGAACCAACACAAACTATATGACTTGGCTAATTGGCTAATAGGCTTGTAAATGCAAATAAATTGTGTAGGCTCTGTGAGAACATAGTAAGCTGAATCTTATCAATAGTCTACAAACAAGACAATTTTCTAACTCTTACTCTTTATTGAGCAAGTATTCTGCTGTAGACAGGTTCTTTAATTTCTGAACTGTCTCCCCCTATTATGAATAATATAAGGTTAAATAACCTTTTTATTCCAATCAGCTTCAAAAGAATAGTATATTGAACTTCTCTCTTACATGAGTTATATTGAAAGCATGTCAACGCCATTAATTCGGTTAGACAACTGTTGAGATACATTGATATTATTCATGAAATTCTCATTTAATGTTCTCCAAACCATCTTTGTTGTGGTGTGGACTCTTATATAATGCTGTGAACGAACAACCCTTTTATAGGGGCATATTGTACCGGACATATGACTCCGAAGGACATGGAAAGTGTCATTAGACTGTTATGTTGTGCACAATATAGGGTACTTAGGCCGATCCCCTAAAGTACGAGTCTAGGATATAAAACAGCTTTTATAACTGTGTGCATCCATGGATTGTAGTATTATTACTGTCAATTCTAGTACAGAGTTCACTGGTCATTTGACCTTACAGCATGCTAAAGCCTAATTTTCAGACTCAACACTTTTAAAGAATTAACTTGTTAAGTATTTATTATTAAATCCTCATGTTTATACTATTTCTGTTTCATTATATTTAGCTGCTTATTTCCTTGCTGAGCAAGCTTGTTGCTCACCCTTGCATTAAATATAATGTTTTCAGTTAAAAATGAGGTTGCTGGTCCATCGGGAAAAGACAAGGGAAATGCAAAGTTGTTGAATAATCTTTTATTAAGCGCATGTGCTTATTTAAGTAGTAAATGTAATAAATACTGTTAGCACTATGTTGTGTAATGATATTCAATTTGCAAGTTATGTAAAGGTTTATAGAACCTGGGATTTTAAGTTTATGTAATATAAGACAGTTTTCTTTTAGTATGAATGGGTATATTAGTATCGTGAGCACCAAACTTGAGTTAAAGATAACCCGAATTTGGGGGCGTCACAGGTTGGTATCAAAGCTATTAGGTTATAAACCTTAGGAATGGGGAAACACCTTAAGATTATGATCTTAAGAGAAATAGTTAACTCATTTCGAGTATAAGAATGAATTCGAAGAAGTTCATTGTTAAAGAAAATAAAAAGTTTAAATGTGATTACTTGATAATGTTATATAGAAACTTATCAAGTTTGTTAATATGTTTTGTAGATGCCTGAGATAGCCGAATCCAGTCGAGTTAAGGAGGAGGTAAAACTGGAAGAGCCAGAGGAGCATATTGGGGGTTTCTCCGAAGAACCCTTCATAGAAGAGGCCGATGCTCTCATGGAATTAACCTTTAAGAATTTTGAATTGGAGAACCGAGTCCAACAATTAGAGGGGGAGAGAGAGGAATAACAAGCATCTATAGAGCTGTTCGAGCCCCTAGTCGTGCATACCGTAGCGAAGAATATAGAGATTGGTCATGCACTCTATGGCACTGCCTGCCAGAAGGAGGCCCTAAGGCAGGAGAATGTTATCCTCAGGCATGAGATGGAAGTCCTAAAGGCTGAGTGAGCGCTGAACAACAAAGGGATAGCGCCTTGGGTAGAGTTTATGAGTATGAAAATGAGGTTAGGGGTAGAGATGCCAAGATGGATAAGATGGACTACGCGTTTGAATCGGCATTTGGACGTTGGAAGCACAGGGTGCAACTACACCCTGTAGATGAAACTGGAAGCGAGTTGGTTCTGACTCGAAAAAGGGTGCTAGACATCGGGGATGAGGAGCTTCGCAGCGCCAAAAGGCGGGGCATGCTTCTCCAGTAGTTTGATTAAGTTCTTATGATATGTCTATTTGGTATAAGTATTATGTCTTTATTAGCTAGAGGTACCCCTCTTTTGTATACTAAAGGGATGATACTTTTGGAGCCTAACTTTTGTAGATAAGGGTAGTTAAATGTAAATCCCGACTATATGTAGTCGAGAAGGGATTAAAATGTTTTAGCCGTATGCAACATGCTGTAATGTGCTTGGCACAACTTTAAAAAGGCATATATATATATATATATGAATGTTTTCCTGTTATAAAAGGATCTGTATATTTGATACAATGTGCATTATTATATTGATTAAATGATAAAGATATAAAACTTATATTATACAGAAAATGCCACCAAGATTAAGATGGAGAGGAAGAGGAAGAGAAAGACTTGGGGCTCCAACCCCATCAACTCAAGAAGAGTCCGTGAATAACTCGGAAGGACCTGAAAACCCTATGCAGCAGTTTATTGACTTGTTAACTCAAGCACTTCAAGGAAGGAATGCCGCACAGCCCGTAAACCCGAACCCTCCTGAAGGAAGTGTGACTACCTTCAAAGATTTTAAAGTAGTAGGACCCCCAGAGTTTAAGGGAACCAATAATCTGATAGAAGCCCAAACCTGGGTAAATGAAATAGAAAAGGTCTTCGAAGTTATCCGAGTTGCTGAGAATCAAAAGACAGCTTTCACCACGTTCATGCTAAAAGGGGAAGCAAACTACTGGTGGGGAGCCAACAAAAACAGAGCTGGATTAGGAGTCGTGACGTGGGATAGGTTTAAAGAACTATTTTTCGAAGCCTACTTTCCCCGTATTATGAAAAATAAGATGGAAGTCGAATTTCACGAACTTAAACAAGGAAGTATGACTGTACTTGATTACGCTGCAAAATATAATGAACTGTCGAGGTTTACGCCGCATCAGGCTGACACAGAAGAACGAAAGGCTCAGAGATTTGAACAAGGATTGAAGCCAGTACTTTTCAGCAAGGTTTCGATGTTTCAGATAAATTGGTTTACTGGCATACTGGAAAAAGCCATAATCGCTGAAGGAGGAACTGACGCACTGGCCAAATTTCACCAAGAGAAGAAGACTAAGAAGATAACAGGAGGACCTCAAGAAGGAAGCGGCAAGGGAAATACGTTTAACAAAAGGAAGTGGAACAACAAGGGCAACAAATTTAGCAATAAGTAGCGAGAACCAAGAAGGAAGATTGAAGCGTGTAAAAAGTGTGGGAAAAATCACCTCGAAATCTGTCGGAAGGGGAAGACGGTCTGTTACAAGTGCGGGCAGGAGGGCCACATCTCTCCTAACTGCACCAACCCAAAGAAGAGTTGATAAGTGGGTTTTATACCTACTTATTGGATATCAATTCACGAGAACTATGCCCATCTTAAGTACATTTTAGTGTGTTTTTAGTTGCATTTCGTAATATTTTGCATTGCATGTACTGAGAACTCATTTGGTGTAAACGTGCAGGAAATGACATAGATTGGCAATGGTAGATGGCATGAGGCTAATGGAAGCATGACGCGAGGAACAATTGGAGGTATGCAACTGAGGATGGATGAAGGAAGAGTGGCATGACAAAGAATCAATAGCAGCAGGACAAGGCAGTAGTAGCAGCAGAACCAGAATCCAAACTGCAGAAGCCGCGTGGCCGCGTGGCTACATAGGCTTTAATACGCGCGCCCGCACAAGCAACCGTACTGCACTGACTTGGCCTTCTCGCGCCCGCGCGAGAATTACACAGGAACCGCGCGTGGTCGCTCGCGCTGTTGACTGAGGCTGCTAACTTTATTTTAATTTTTAAAATTCAAGTGTTTTAGTTGGTATAAACGATTATGGTTGGCACCAGATGCGACTATCTTGAGTTTTTACGTACTTTTCATAGCAGAGAACTAGGGTTTACACACTGGGAGAGATTACCATTGGAGAGCCAAGAATAACATCATTATTTTATAATTCTTCTTTGGAATTCTGTCATTGTGAATGCTTTACTTTTATGTTGCTGGATATTATTGAGGATTTGAACGTTACGTTTGGTTTATAATCATCAATTGGGTTTGATCGATTCTCTCTTCTCTCTTTCAATTGTTGGTTTATTTTCCATCCGTTGCTTTGATCCCATAATAGCTTTTGGTTCAGTCATTAACTAAACTCCATTATGGGATTCTAACGGAATTTAATACGTAGTCTAACTTATGGCCTGATTGATGAATTATTTTACGTATCATAAGGAATTTCTATCATGGTTGATTTGCATGCATGAATGATTGATCACCATTCGTTTTAGGAGCTTGTATGGAATTGAAAAATAACATGCGAGTATGGATTGTAATCATGATAGCATGCGTATATGGGGCTGTTTTGCTTAGCTTTATATTTCGTGAATCAGGTAGACATATACTGTTTCACCGTATGAGTTAAATAAGAGCTTGTGCTTAAATTCATTATGGCTGCACTTTCACATAGAAATATAGTGGGGTTGGTTTTGTTGAAGATTACATGATGTCTATCGTATGTGGATGTTATGTGAGTAGGTCATAATACGTTGAAAAATGGTTATGTCTACATTAGTGCTCCTGGCTACTTTTCTGTGATACGTGCATAGTTGTGCATGATGGTGGTAGTTAGATGAACTATTAAATGAAGTTAGGATCCTATTATTTCCAGATTTGATTTACTACATCATTATTCTTATTTTAGTTATTATTTGCATTTAGAGTAATTCACAATTATAAGCATTAGTTTGAGCATATAAGAATAGTGATTTAGTTGATGCATAATAGTTAAATTTAGACAACTTTCTCCGTGGATCGATACTCGACTTACTCTGTATTGCTTGTTGACACATGTATACTTGCATGAGTTAGAGCTCTTTTGTTAGAACTAAAAAAGAGTCAACAAATTTTTGGCACCGTTGCCGAGGAAAGGCGTATAAATTTTTATTATTATTATCAATTTTAAGCTATATTGTATGACTTAGACAAATCTAATCGTATCTCATTTATATTCTGGTTTTTATTTTGGTTTCAGGTACTTGTAGAATTTTTATGCACACACGATCGTCCAACTCAGAATTAATACCAGCACAGGATAATATTAACGAGAGAGGTTGGAAAGGGAGTGTGCAGAGAAATTTATAAGCACCGTTAGAGGGTACTACATCTAGTATGGCAGAAGAACAACGAGTAGAGCAAAGAGAAGAGCACCGGGCTCTAAGAGATTATTCCATGTCGAACATTAATGGACTTCAGTCGAGCATAGTCAGACCAGCAATAGCAGCCAATACATTTGAGATAAAATCGGGCACTATTCAGATGGTGCAGAATTCGATACAGTTTGGGGGTACTGCTACAGATGATCCGAATGAACACTTGTTGAGCTTTATTGAGATATGTGATACCTTCAGATACAACAGGGTGACGGAGGATGCTATTAGACTGAGGCTGTTTCCGTTCTCATTGAGGGACAAAGCGAGAAGTTGGCTTCATTCTTTGCCTTCAGGATCAATTACTAAATGGGAGGACTTAGCCCAGAAGTTCTTAGCTAAATTTTTCCCAATGGCTAAGACTGCGAAAATGAGGATAGCTATCTCTCAGTTTGAGCAACAACAGAGTGAATCCCTATATAAGGCTTGGGAGAGATACAAAGAGATGCTACGGAAGTGTCTGCACCATGGTATGCCAGACTGGATGGTGATCAACACATTTTATAATGGATTGGGATGGCAGTCTAGGCTGATTGTAGATGCAGCTACAGGAGGAGCATTATAGGCAAAGAGCTATGACGAGGCCTATAAACTTATTGAAACAATGACAACAAATGATTTTCAGAACCCTACATCTCGGATGCCACAGCCCAAAGTTGCAGGTTTGTTAGAAGTGGATGCTATTACTCAGTTGTCGGCACAGATGGCAGCTATGGCGAAGAAAATAGATTCATTGGCAGAGAGTAAAGCAAAAATAGTTGTCTTCGTATGTGAGATCTGTGCAGGATCACACTCCACGGATCAATGCGCTATCAGCTCAGAGTCGGTGCAGTATATGGGAAATTACAGGAAAGACCAAGGACAGTTTCAGAACATATACAACTTCAACAACCGAAATCATCCAAACTTCAGTTGGTCAAATAACCAAGGGCATCAGTAGAATCTGTTTCAGCCGAATCAACAATTTCAGCCTCAGCTATCTCAACCACAGTTTACACCAAAACCACCATTTCCACCGGGATTTTCTCAACAACAACATCATACTCCATCTTCACCTCAGCTAGAAAAGAAATCAGAAATGGAAGAGATGATGTTGAAGTACATGGCAAACACGGAGGTCATGATCAAAAGCCAAGCAATGGCTATTAAAAATCTAGAAACTCAGATGGGGCAAATGGCGAGCATGCTTAACAACAGGCCCCAGGGTTCATTGCCAAGTAATACGGAAGCAAATCCATGAAGAGACGGGAAGGAATAGTGTCAAGCGATTACATTAAGGTCTGGGAAAAATATTACAGGAACTGAGCATCGCGCGCCCGCGCCTGAATTACAAGTGGAGGCCGCGCGAGGAGAAAACTATAACTGCTGAGAAAGAAAATTTGGAAAATTCTGAAGTACAGCATGAAGAGAAAGATAAAGCAGGTTCAGTTGAGAAGCCTAGGAGTTCAGTACCAATAGTTCACCCTCCGAGATTCCGTATCCGCAGAGATTGAATAAGTAGAGGGAAGATAAGCAGTTCAGCAAATTTTTGGAGGTCTTTAAGAAGCTGCAAATCAACATACCTTTCGCTGAGACATTGGAACATATGCCAAGTTATGCAAAGTTTATGAAGGGTATATTGTCAAGGAAGAGGAAATTAGTCTTTGAATCTTACCGACCGACTAACTCTATGTGAGTTAGATCTTATCCTAATCACTACGGTTATTAGTCTCAGGTATTCCTACCTAAGGTTCATAACCTACAGCTCTGATACCAACTGTGACGTCCCCAAATTCGAGGTCCCAAATCACCGCTGATCCAGTTCGATCATTCTAACACTATTACTATTTGCGGAAGATATAAACATAAATTGTTTATACAATACACTTTAACACACTATTCCCCAAGTCGAGTAACCTTCACATAAATATAATTCATAACTTGTCTAACACATAACATATTATCATACTATACTATTACAATTCTAACTGCACACGTATACTAAAGCTGGAACTGTCTTTAACTTTTTCTTGTATCCGATGCGTTCGTCTTAATCTGTAATGTTTATCATGATATAGCAAGGGTGAGCATGAGGATTGCCCAGCAAGTTTACGTTCAATAATATAACGATATATCATGATTGAAAGAGTCTGAATAATAAGCTGGTTATAATTTAACAATATAATTGTGAACTAGCATGAACAAATTTATGACTGAACAAGTATTATACATGAACAAATATATCTGAAACCAACTGGTAATGAAGGTGTTCAGCCTTTCATACCTGACTTATACATGCAATATGTACAGAGTACAATTCATAGCAACCAGCAATGATTAACCATAAGCTTATCCGAATGAAACAACTCTTAGTAGAGTTAAGTAAAAACAAACTTGTCTGAACCATTGATTACCGCTACGCAATTTATATCGCTTTATCCGAAGACCTAATATTAGTAATATAGATCTCCAATATTAGAATAATATCATCACAATATAATACTATTATATATATAGACATATATAGAATAACCTAAACACATAACACATAACCCTATCAGTCTACAACACACATAGGACTCGGTATCAAGTCAAACTATTGCAGTCTGAGTTGAACTCGACACAATTCTGACATCCCGACGGTCTAGTCGGACTATTCACGAGTTTAAGTTTAATTAAACTCTGCTTTAACACTTAACAACTATCTCAGATAACTTTAATATTAGTCAAAATATTTTTCATAAGCTCGTAATAATTTTTAAATAATTATTACTATTTATCAAGAATTTTCAATCATTAAAATCGCATTTAAATGAATTAAATACCACATAATTCCTTTCTCATTAATATTTATTTATTATCAAATATTAATGAAATACATGCCATAATATTATAATATATTTATAATATCACAAAGTATTTTTAATACTTTAAAATCACCTTTATATGATTTTTAAACAATTAAATTCATTATTCGATAATTACTTTTAATATTAAAATTTTAATATTTTCACGGCAAAATATCAAAAGTTATATTTTATAACTTAAAATATTTTTATAACACCTAAATCATTTTTATATGATTTATAAAACATTAATTCTATTTTTCCACAATTTATTTAATATATTTATTAAATAAAATAATTATCATTAATATTAATTAATTAATGAATTTCATCACAAAATATCAAAAGTCACTGAAAATAACTTAAAATATTTTCTTTTATCATAATATTATTTTTCATGATTTTTGAAGTATTAAAATCATTTGTAAATAATTTATTTAATATTATAATTAAATAAATTAAATACCATTTATATTCCAAAAATATTAAATATTTATGAAATATACTCAAAATAATTAAAAACTATTTTTTAGACTTTGAAATAATTTTTCAGAATTTATTTTGTATTTCTAATAATTAAAAACCATTTAATTCGATTTATTTAATTAAAAATATTAATTTCTAAAACTAACTGTCGCTAAAGGGATCATAGGCGACGAATCCGTCGCTGTTGGTGTTCTTCGCGTGTTCTTGAGCCTTGCCCAGAAAACATGTCAGTCACCGAGTTGGTATGTTTGACCAGTCTTAGATTCATGGTTATACGGTTTCTATGCTGGGTTAAGTATTATGATTATAGTATAAGTGTAATACTACAAGTAACATTTGATTTCATAACCAAACAACAATACAACTGAGAGATCTAAGCTCTCAATCTTCTTGTCAGAGACTGGTCTAGGTTTTCTGGGTAACCCAAAAACCCAGGCAGTTCATGGTTCCTACTTTGAATCCTCATATCATGCGTTCTGGGTTTTCTTTGTGTGATACAATAGTTCATAAGTGTAGTCGAGGTGTCAGGGAATAACTCTAAAACAACCCATCAGTCTAACAACAACATATAAAGCAATCATGGCCGGTCAAAGTAGTAGTTCGGACTGTTCATGAACATTTCCAGAAATGTTCTTGAGCAATTCGGTCAACGGTAGTTTGACCACTAATTTATACGGTTCGGCTACGGATCTGGGTGGTATAAAGGCATATATGTATAGCTAGCATGTCAGTCTACAAGATAAAACCAACAAAATCACATAACAACTTAAACATAGCAAGATCTAGCGCCTGCAAAAGCTTGTCAGGAAACTTCTGGAATTCTGGGCTGCCCAAAATTTCATATCCGTGAACGGTCAACGAGGTTTGACCAGCCGTAGCTCTCAATATATTCATAATATGGTCGTGTTTCCAGTTTCAGATCACAGTCCTCATGTCATAGAACATACCCAAAACTTAAAACACACAAAACAATTAACACATAAAGATTTATAAGCCCTGACATTCTGCTGTTAGGCCATTTTTTTTTTCTATTTTTTCAGATTTTTGAAAAATGCTATTTCGTGCACTTTGATGTTATGGATGCACTATATAGCAACCCAGATCATCAAGTGACATCTTTATACACTACTTTAAACATCAAACAACAAAATCTAACATCAAATCCTAAAATTTTTATAAAGCTAGGGTTTATACCTTTATGCTTTGATTTCTGATTTCTGACTTTGTGATCTGATCCTTAGCTTGCTACAAGATGATCATGGTCTAACTTCTCACTCCCTTTCACTCTAAAATTTTGAAATGGATGAGAGAGAAAAGGTTGGCAAGTATGTTAATGAAAGTAACTCTTTTTTTTTAACTTATAAACTTAGATTTTTGATTCATTGCATCTAAGGCTTGCAAGGTGGCAATGACTTGGCTGATATAAGTCACATGCCCAGGATTTAGGGTTGTTCACCATCTCATATAGGGCAAGACTTGCAAGCAATCTACTAAATAATGCAATAAGGGTAATTGAGTCATTTTGCTTCAATTTTAATACCAAAGTTGTAATTTGATCAAACCCTTAGGGTTTAAGTTTTGGAAACCCTTAGGGTTTAGGGTTTGAACCCTTAGGGTTTAAGGTTTGACCCTTATCTTTGTAATTTAGTTTCTAACATTTCGAATTTCAGTTTTCAAAATAGAAAATTAATATTTATTAATTATAATTAGAATTTTGTAATTATATTAAAATTTCTTAATCACGATTTAAATCTTGCCAATTAGGATTAGTATTTCCTAATTAAAATTGCTAATTAGGCAATTAGGGTCAAAATGGTCATTAGAGTTTATAACCCTAAAATTAGGGTTTCTAATAGAAAAATAATTTTCCTAAATTAGAAATTAGATTTCGTAATTAGATTAGAATTTTCTAATTACTTATAACTTGAAAATTAGGATTAATATTTCCTAATTAACATTAACATTATTAAATTAACACTTAGGTTTTCCCGAATTATAAATTAGGGTTTCTATTCCTGAAATTAGGGTTTCAGAACCGGTTTCTTGGGTTTCTTATCTATTGCCAGGGTTTTCTAACCGAACATGGACGTTCTTAATCATATTAGGGTTTGATACTGATAAAATTTATCTGATCAACCCTTGACCCTTAACCACATACTAAACACATATACCACCATATATACAGAATATATTCACGTATTCTCTTAATCCTGAATAATTCACTTAAATCCTTCATAGAATTTTGAAATTCTCAAAATTCCTACTTAAAAAATATCAAACGCATACACTTATTTTCTGTCTAGGTTCTAATTTTGAACCTTAAATCAATTAATAAAAATTTTATAAATATTCAAAATTCTCGGGTTGTCACATTCACCCCTTCTTCTAAAAATTTCGTCCATGAAATTTACCTTACACCTTACACCATACCTTCTCATCATCACATGCTACCCAATACACCACTCTCAAGAGTAAATTTTTTTTCAAATTGTGTTGAGGAGTCGTATAGACTAGTTGTCTGTCATTTTCGTAAAGGTTTTACGAAAATTCATCCACAAACCGATATAACTTACGAACACAAAGGGTGATTAGCCCGATATGCCCTGTACTGGCCAAGTACTAATTTTATCTGTTCCTCGTCACTGCCATAGGCACAAAATTCTACCTCAGTCTTATTGGATTCCGCACCAAAACAATTTGGTCCGAAAAATTTCTTTCAATGAACACTTAGAGTTTTCATAAACTTTTGTCTAGCTGAATCGAATAGCATAGACGCATATCAATAATTCAATTCAATCGAATTATTTAGGTGTAGCCAAACCCCATTGGCAAATTAAAATTTTTGAAAATATTTTCGAGAATGACGTCATGATGCCGTACTGTATTAACAGTTCGTTTGAGGATGCCGTCATCGTATGACTTTGTCATAGCACATCATACAATAGTGGAATAACGATTTTAGATCAAATTCACACTAAGTATTCATGTATTTACAACTCCATCACCTTTTATCATCTCTGCACCATGTTAAATAAAATATATTTTGATATTTCAAATCATCTTCGTCGAGCTGAAACAAGTAGCATAGACTATACTTTAAACCGTTTCAAAAATGATTACGAGCCTACATAATTTTTTTTAAAAGCACATAGTTCGTATTTAGCTTGATGTCAAAATTTCGAAGTCTAGCATAGCTAATAGTTTTGGAAAACTTAATTCTTCACTAATAATCATTTGCATAACAATCTATCTGTTCCTATGATCCTCAATTCTTCATTCACACATAACTATACCCAGTTCGTAAAACTACACTTATGAGTCCATAAATTTCCACAATCATATGAGTTTAAGAACTTTCCTAGTCAGACCTTTGGCGTCCATTCGCTGAGGGGTTCAAAAATATTTCATATAACTATGCGTCAAGCATGTCACATAAGTATGAGTTTTAAGAACTCGTACTTAACCTTATATTCTCTACCTATAACCTACTCTTAATATGCATGTAGCAAATAGCGCGACACAAATATTTCAATGATTATCATTGCCAGAACCAAGTAGTTATTACACCAAGTACAATTCCTCGGCCATACAAGGAATCATACAACTCAGCTGCTGACATGAGTCCTCAATTGAATCCCCACCTAATCTTAACACCCTTCTCAATACGAATTTCATTTAACTCGTATTCATAATCCTTTCCTGAATCTGTACCAATTCATAGTATAACTTTCACAAAACATTCTTGCTGTAAACTTTTCAATCATTCTTTTGATCCTTCTCTATACTATAACCTTATCCGATCACGGGGTGATCATATCGTATATATTACGATTCATTTCGATCGTTTTATTTTGTACTTTTATAACTCGCCGAGATTCGTCTTTAAATCTTACCGACCGACTAACTCTATGTGAGTTAGATATTATCCTAATCACTACGGTTATTAGTCTCAGGTGTTCGTACTTAAGGTTCATAACGTACATCTCTGATACCAACTGTGACGTCCCCAAATCCGAGGTCCCGAATCACCGCAGATCCAATTCGATCATTCTAACACTATTACTATTTGCGGAAGATATAAACATAAATTGTTTATACAATACACTTTAACACACTATTCCCCAAGTCGAGTAACCTTCACATAAATATAATTCATAACCTGTCTAACAAATAACATATTATCATACTATACTATTACAATTCTAAGTGCACACGTATACTAAAGCTTGAAATGTCTTTAACCTTTTCTTGTATCCGACGCGTTCGTCTTAATCTGTAATGTTTATCATGATATAGCAAGGGTGAGCATGAGGATTGGCCAACAAGTTTAAGTTCAATAATATAACGATATATCATGATTGAAAGAGTCTGAATAATAAGCTGGCTATAATTCAACAATATAATTGTGAACTAGCAGGAACAAATTTATGACTGAACAAGTATTATACATGAACAAATATATCTAAAACCAACTGGTAATGAAGGTGATCAGCCTTTCATACCTGACTTATACATGCAATATGTACAGAGTACAATTCATGACAACTAGCAATGATTAACCATAAGCTTATCCGAATGAAACAACTCTTAGTAGAGTTAAGTAAAAACAAACTTGCCTGAACCGTTGATTACCGCTACGCAATTTATATCGCTTTATCCGAAGACCTAATATTAGTAATATAGATCTCCAATATTAGAATAATATCATCACAATATAATACTATTATATATATAGACATACATAGAATAATCTAAACACATAACACATAACCTTATCAGTCTACAACACACATAGGACTCGGAATCAAGTCAAACTATTGCAGTCTGAGTTGAACTCGACACAATTCTGACATCCCGACGGTCTAGTCAGACTATTCACGAGTTTAAGTTCAATTAAACACACTGCCTTAACACTTAACAATTATCTCAAATAACTTTAATATCAGTCAAAATATTTTTCATAAGCTCGTAATAATTTTTAAATAATTATTAATATTTATCATGAATTTTTAGTCATTAAAATCGTATTTAAATGAATTAAATATCACATAATTCCTTTATCATTAATATTTATTTATTATCAAATATTAATGAAATACATACCATAATATTATAATATATTTATAATATCACAAAGTATTTTTAATACTTTAAAATCTCCTTTATATGATTTTTAAACAATTAAATTCATTATTCGATAATTACTTTTAATATTAAAATATTAATATTTTCATAGCAAAATATCAAAAGTTATATGTTATAACTTAAAATATTTTTGTAACACTTAAATCATTTTTATATGATTTATAAAACATTAATTCTATTTTTCCATAATTTATTTAATATATTTATTAATTAAACTAATTATCATTAATATTAATTAATTAATGAATTTCATCACAAAATATCAAAAGTCACAGAAAATAACTTAAAATATTTTCTTTTACCATAATATTATTTTTCATGTATTAAAATCGTTTTTAAATAATTTATTTAATATTATAATTAAATAAATTAAATATCATTTATATTTCAAAAATATTAAATATTTATGAAATATACTCAAAATAATTAAAATCTATTTTTCAGACTTTGAAATAATTTTTCAGAATTTATTTTGTATTTCTAATAATTAAAAACCATTTAATTCGATTTATTTAATTAAAAAAATTAATTTCTAAAACTAACTGTCGCTAAAGGGGCCATAGGCGACGAATCCGTTCCTGTTGGTGTTCTTCGCGTGTTCTTGAGCCTTGCCCAGAAAATATGTCAGTCACCGAGTTGGTATGTTTGACCAGTTTTAGATTCATGGTTATACGATTTTTGGGCTGGGTTAAGTATTATGATTATAGTATAAGTGTAATACTACAAGTAACATTTGATTTCATGACCAAACAACAATACAACTGAGAGATCTAAGCTCTCAATCTTCTTGTCAAAGACTGGTCTGGGTTTTCTGGGTAACCCAAAAACCCAGGCAGTTCATGGTTCCTACTTTGAATCCTCATATCATGCGTTCTGGGGTTTCTTTGTGTGATACAATAGTTCATAGGTGTAGTCGAGGTGTCAGGGAATAACTCTAAAAAAACCCATCTGTCTAACAACAACATATAAAGCAATGATGGCCGGTCAAAGTAGTAGTCCGGACTGTTCTTGAACATTTCTGGGTTTTCCAGAAATGTTCTTGAGCAATTCGGTCAACGGTAGTTTGACCACTAATTTATACGATTCGGCTACGGATCTGGGTGGTATAAAGGCATATATGTATAGCTAGCATGTCAGTCTACAAGATAAAACCAACAAAATCACATAACAACTTAAACATAGCAAGATCTAGCGCCTGCAAAAGCTTGTCAGGAAACTTTTGGAATTCTGGGCTGCCCATAATTTCATATCCGTGAACGGTCAACGAGGTTTGACCGGCCGTAGCTCTCAATCTATTCATGATATGGTCGTGTTTCCAGTTTCAGATCACAGTCCTCATGTCATAGAACATACCCAAAACATAAAACACACAAAATAATTAACACATAAAGATTTATAAGCCCTGAAATTCGTTTATCAGGCCATTTTTTTTTCTATTTTTCTAGATTTCTGAAAAATGCTATTTCGTGCACTTTGATGTTATGGATACACTATATAGAAACCCAGATCATCAAGTTACATCCTTATACACTACTTTAAACATCAAACAACAAAATCTAACATTAAATCCTAAAATTTTTATAAAGCTAGGGTTTATACCTTTATGCTTTGATTTCTGATTTCTGATTTCTGATTTCTGACTTTGTGATCTGATCCTTAGCTTGCTACAAGATGATCATGGTCTAACTTCTCACTCCCTCTCACTCTAAAATTTCGAAATGGATGAGAGAGAAAAGGTTGGCAAGTATGTTAAGGAAAGTAAGACTCTTTTTTTTAACTTATAAACTTAGATTTTTAATTCATTGCGTCTAAGGCTTGCAAGGCGGCAATGAATTGGCTGATATAAGTCACATGCCTAGGATTTAGGGTTGTTCACCAACTCATATAGGGCAAGACTCGCAAGCAATCTACTAAATAATGCAATAAGGGTAATTGAGTCATTTTGCTTCAATTTTAATACCAAAGTTATAATTTGATCAAATCCTTAGGGTTTAGGTTTTGGAAACCCTTAGGGTTTAGGGTTTGAACCCTTAGGGTTTAGGGTTTGACCCTTAACTTTGTAATTTAGTTTCTAACATTTCGAATTTCGGTTTTCAAAATAAAAAATTAATATTTATAAATTATAATTAGAATTTTCTAATAATATTAAAATTTCTTAAACACAATTTAAATCTTGCTAATTCGGATTAGTACTTCCTAATTAAAATTGCTAATTAGGCAATTAGGGTCAAAATGGTCATTAGAGGTTATAACCCTAAAATTAGGGTTTCTAATAGAAAAATAATTTTCCTAAATTAGAAATTAGATTTCGTAATTAGATTAGAATTTTCTAATTACTTATAACTTGAAAATTAGGATTAATATTTCCTAATTAACATTAAATTTATTAAATTAACACTTAGGTTTTCTGGAATTATAAATTAGGGTTTCTAATCCCAAAATTAGGGTTTCAAAACCTGTTTCTAGGGTTTCTTATCCATTGCTAAAGTTTTCTAACCAAATGTGGACGTTCTTAATCATATTAAGGTTTGACACTGATAAAATTTATCTGATCAACCCTTGACCCTTAACCACATACTGAACACATATACCACCATATACACAGAATATATTCACGTATTCCTTTAATCCTGAATAATTCACTTAAATCCTTCACAAAATTTTGAAATTCTCAAAATTCCTTCTTAAAAAATATCAAACGCATACACTTATTTTCTGTCTAGGTTCTAATTTTGAACCTTAAATCAATTAATTAAATTTTTTAAAAATATTCAAAATTCTCGGGTTGTCACATTCACCCCTTCTTCTAAAAATTTTGTCTCCGAAATTTACCTTACACCTTAAACCTTACACCTTACACCTTACCTTCTCATCAACACATGCTATCTAATACACCACTCTCAAGAGTAAATTTTTTTTTCAAATTGTGCTGAGGAGTCATATAGACTAGTTGTCTGTCATTTTCGCAAAGGTTTTACGAATATTCATCCACAAACCGACATAACTTACGAACACAAAGGGTGATTAGCCCTATATGCCCTGTACTGGCCAAGTACTAATTTTATCTGTTCCTCGTCACTACAATAGGCACAAAATTCTACCTCAGTCTTATTGGATTCTTCACCAAAACAATTTGGTCTGAAAAATTTCTTTCTATGAACACTTAGAGTTTTCATAAACTTTAGTCTAGCTGAATCGAATATCATTGACCCGTATCAATAATTCAATTTAATCGAATTATTTAGGAGTAGCCAAACCCCATTGGCAAATTAAAATTTTTGAAAATATTTTCTAGAATGACGTCATGATGCCGTACTGTATTAACAGTCCGTTTGAGGATTCCGTCATCGTATGACTTTGTCATAACACATCATACAATAGTGGAATAACGATTTTAGATCAAATTCATACTAAGTATTCCTGTATTTACAACTCCATCACCTTTTATTATCTCTGCACCAGGTTACATGGTACATGAGTGATAAATAAAATATATTTTGATATTTCAAATCATCTTCGTTTAGCTGAAACAAGTAGCATAGACTATACTTTAAACCGTTTCAAAAATGATTACGCGTCTACATTTTTTTTTAAAAGCACATAGTGCGTATTTATATTGATGTCAAAATTTCGAAGTCTAGCATAGCTAGGAGTTTTGGAAAACTTAATTCTTCACTAATACTCATTTGCTTAACAATCTATCTGTTCCTATAATCCTCAATTCTTCATTCACACACAACTATACCCAGTTCGTAAAACCACACTTATGAGTCCATAAATTGCCACAATCATATGAGTTTAAGAACTTTCCTAGTCAGACCTTTGGCGTCCATTCGCTGAGGGGTTCAAAAATATTTCATATAACTATGAGTCAAGCATGTCACATAAGTATGAGTTTTAAGAACTCGTACTTAACCTTATATTCTCTACCTATGACCTATCTATCTGTTATACACATGAGAAAGGAATCACCCTCTTAACATGCATATAGAAAATAGCGTGACACAAACATTTCAATGATTATCATTGCCAGAACTAAGTAGTTTTTACACCAAGTACAATTCCCCGCCCATACAAGGAATCATACAACTCAGCTGCTGACATGAGTCCTTAATTGAATCCCAACCTAATCTTAACACCCTTCTCAATATGAATTTCATTTAACTCGTATTCATAATCCTTTCCTGAATCTGTACCAATTCATAGTACAACTTTCACAAAACATTCTTGCCGTAAACTTTTCAATCATTCGTTTGATCCTTCTCCATACTATAACCTTATCCGATCACGGGGTGATCTTATCGTATATATTACGATTCATTTCTATACTATGATCGTTTTATTGTACGATCTCCTATCACTGCACCTTTAGTCTTTTAGACTCTATCTATTCACCACTATTGTTTAACTTTATTATCAGAGTTAGGGAACTTTGTACTTTTATAACTCGTCGAGATTTGTCTTTGAATCTTACCGACTGACTAACGCTATGTGAGTTAGATCTTATCCTAATCACTCCGGTTATTAGTCTCAGGTGTTCCTAACTAAGGTTCATAACCTACATCTCTGATACCAACTGTGACGTCCCCAAATCCGAGGTCCCGAATCACCGCAGATCCAATTCGATCATTCTAACACTATTACTATTTACGGAAGATATAAACATAAATTGTTTATACAATACACTTTAACACACTATTCCCCAAGTCGAGTAACCTTTACATAAATACAATTCATAACCTGTCTAACACATAACATATTATCATACTATACTATTACAATTCTAACTGCACGTGCATACTAAAGCTGGAACTGTCTTTAACCTTTCCTTGTATCCGATGCGTTCGTCTTAATCTGTAATGTTTATCATGATATAGCAAGGGTGAGCATGAGAATTACACAGCAAGTTTAAGTTCAATAATATAACGATATATCATGATTGAAAGATTCTGAATAATAAGCTGGCTATAATTCAACAATATAATTGTGAACTAGCAGGAACCAATTTATGACTGAACAAGTATTATACATGAACAAATATATCTGAAACCAACTGGTAATGAAGGTGATCAGCCTTTCATACCTGACTTATACATGCAATATGTACAGAGTACAATTCATGGCAACCAACAATGATTAACCATAAGCTTATCCGAATGAAACAACTCTTAGTAGAGTTAAGTAAAAACAAACTTGCCTGAACCGTTGATTACCGCTACACAATTTATATCGCTTTATCCGAAGACCTAATATTAGTAATATAGATCTCCAATATTAGAATAATATCATCACAATATAATACTATTATATATATAGTCATACATAGAATAACCTAAACACATAACACATAACCCTATCAGTCTACAACACACATAGGACTCGGTATCAAGTCAAACTATTGCAGTTTGAGTTGAACTCGACACAATTTTGACATCTCGACGGTCTAGTCGGACTATTCACGAGTTTAAGTTCAATTAAACTCTGCCTTAACACTTAATAATTATCTCAGATAACTTTAATATTAGTCAAAATATTTTTCATAAGCTCGCAATAATTTTTAAATAATTATTACTATTTATCAAGAATTTTTAATCATTAAAATAGCATTTAAATAAATTAAATACCACACAATTCCTTTCTCATTAATATTTATTTATTATCAAATATTAATGAAATACATGCCATAATATTATAATTGTGACAACCCCAAAATAGGTCTATTCCATCCAACCTATTCTGAGTCGCCAAATACATGGTACAGAAAACAACTACAACTTTATTACAACAATTGTCGTGCAAAATACAACAACATATATGCTGTGATTTTGGATACAAATATATACCAAATGTGATTCATGTCCCAACCATGGACAACACCTCACAATGACACCTTACATAAAGGTATAATCAAAAACTGTTTTAGAAATTAGAATCTTTGGGAAGTGCTCAAGGAAACCTTCGTACATGGGAGGCCATGCGTCTAGGTTATGATAGATATCATATGGCCACAGAATTATCCTTGGTTGACCCAATAGACCCAAAAAAAACGAGAAGATTACTATCATATTCTTCCCAATGGTGAGTTTTCTCTTGACTTATCATTATTTCCACTGTCTTTAATCGTGAATTATACTTCAAACAAACACCAAGATTATATAGATAGTGCTCGTAGATATACTCAGCAAGTGGATGAACACAACCCTGTCTTATGATGACACGAGGTTGTATGTCATTAGACATCTTGTATGATAGTGACAAAACACCCTTCTAACGTTGGGTTCACCTCACCCTATTTTCTTCACCAAATATAACTACTAAATGATGACCACCGTTCTATTCCCTTGTTAGCCCCGCTCGACCCAGCTACACTCTTATTACCTGAAAGGAATTGTGAAATAAAAGGGTGAGCACAACTAGCCCAGTAAAGAATATCATTACTAAAGATAAATAAAGTATCAATAGTCTTTATCAGTAATAAATCAGAGATTTAGAACATATGGTAGATAATAAAAATTTCAACCATAGTTGCAGCGGAACGAGCAATCC
This sequence comes from Panax notoginseng, assembly GCA_016801055.1. Classification (NCBI taxonomy): domain Eukaryota; kingdom Viridiplantae; phylum Streptophyta; class Magnoliopsida; order Apiales; family Araliaceae; genus Panax; species Panax notoginseng. The sequence continues at coordinate 222,263,558 of CM029014.1, forward strand.
ATTAGAAGAGTCAAATAGACTATAAAGTCTATTATCTTCTCCATGTTAAAAATCCACCAACAATATTTTATCCTTGTAACATCACTCAACAGTTCCTTTCCACAATCATATGAATAACTCATAATCATAATTGTGATTCTAAATTTTTCTTCGCACCTAGGACGAAGAATATTTTCATCACCTGTCTTTACCTGAAACATCAATGATCATGGTTATACCAAATCACAGTTCCTGTTCATAATCATGCTAATAAATCCATCTTCGCACTACGGCCAAAGATATTCATCAACAAACCATCTTTGCACTACGGGCCAAAGATATTCAACAACAGTTCATCTTCGCACTACATGCCAAAGATATTCATCAACAGTTCATCTTTGCACTACAGGCCAAAGATATTCATCAACAGTTCATCTTTGCACTACAGGCCAAATATATTCTTCAACAGTTTATATTTGCACTACAGGCCAAAGATATTCTTCAACAGTTCATATTTGCACTATAGGCCAAATATATTAATATCTCAAAGAAATATATAATCATTTCAGAATTATATAAACAATAATTATAACCATGTTGATCAATTCACCTTTACACTTAAGCTAAATATATTCAGTTATAAATTCAATGGTCATGATCATACCAGTCAACAATTCAACTTTGCACTACTGGCCAAAGAGAACCCATAGTCATGATCATACTAATAATCTACCCATCTTTACACTCAAGTGAAAGAGAATTTCAACATCAGGGTTATAAAAATGTTATATATGATAATAAAAACAATATGATCAAAATATAGATTTAATCTTAAGAGTAATATTCATAAATCAACTATAATTTGGTCAGAAAAAGAAACCAATTTTGTCGTGAATAATAACTCGTGAATAGTAACTTATGAATAGTAACTCGTGAATAGTAACTAATGAATAGTAACTCGACATGAAAAAGATAGAAATTTCACAATAAAATCTATACCAATATTTCGGTATAATGATATTGAAAGAATAATATTTCTTAAGCTTATAAATAATTTATTTTAATTGTTTACACTTTACTAAATAATGCATTTAATCATCCTAAAATGCCAAACTCATAAGATTTTATTATCAATAACCAAAACCCTCATAAAAAATCTTCATATACCTCATATAGGATTCTCAAGCCATAGAATCCTATTTTTCAATTTTCTTACTTCACATAACATATTTAATTCATTTACTCATAACTAGTCTATTTTTATGAAAAATACCAAATCAGTTCCAAAAATATTTCTTTTCTGAGATTTAGCAGAATATAGTCCCATATTGAACATATATTTTTTTCAGAATTTTTAAAACTCATATACTATTTTTCATATGGCCAAAACAACCGAATATTTAGACATTTATCATAAATTGTACTTTTATCCAAAAATTCCAAAATTTACATAGTATACTTCTATCATATACATGTACTCTCAATAAAAATTTTATCAATTTTGGAGTTAACCACAAGGAGTTATAAGCGGTTACTTTTAAAATAGTATTTTTTCATTAAATTCATAACTCTTAATCTATACATCCAAAAATCACCATTTTTGGACACAATCAATAAAACTCATCAAAATATCATTTCAAATTTTTTTAGAATTTTCTGAAGGTCGAAAGAAGTACGAACTGAAAAATATAATAACCCTTAAAATCCCTTACCTCAAAAGAGCAGTACTTCTGACTTGCATATCGGATATAACGCTGAGCAATACTCAAGATATCTAAATACTCACAAAAATATGCTTGATAATATAGAGAGAAAGAAAACTTGTTTCTGGTGTGATTTTCAATTTTAACTTAAGCACTTATTTATAGGAAAATGCTAGAACGCCAAAGGAGACTAAAATAATAAAATAATAATTATATTATTATTTGTTTTCTACGCCACCCATTCTGAAAATCATAGCAGCCATATTGGAAGGATTTTTGGCAGCCCATGTGTTTAATCAACACCAACCAAAGTGGGCCCCACCCTATAAATTAATAAAAATTATTTTATTTTCCAAAATTTCAACAATTCATAGAAAATATCACTTTTATCAGAAAATTCGAATCTCGTTATTTTTTATAGGAAATTCAATTCTCTACAACTTTGCAGAAGAAAGTTTTTCCAAATTCCAAACAAAAATTGACCGAAATCCATAAACGGGCGATTTTACAGGCTATAATCAAAACACACAAAACATGTGTTAATCATTTTATACAACAAAAATACTCTTCCTCCTCATATACTCATATATCCCACATTCATTGTAAAACTATCACCATTATTATATTATTAAATATAATAATAAATTATTTTATCAGAAAAGATAAAATATCATTTTTCAACAATTGTCACTTTAAAAATTTTCTCCATCTATATCCACATAAAATTAATATTTTTCTCATTATATAAATCAATAATTAATTATTCACAAATAATATTACAGAATCACAGTACTAGCAACCAGGCTGTTCCTAGGAAAGAGGGTGCTTTCCAATAAGGATTTCTCCTTATTGGCGCGCAATTAGATAACCAAACCTCTCCTTAGACAGAACTTTCTAGACATTGTCCATAATGCTATCTAATAATATTATTCAAATAATATGAATTATTGATCTGATAATGGAGATAATGTGCATCAACAATTATTGAAACAATAATAATATAAAATATCAACGCAGCAATTATTGAATTGATAAAATAAAATATTGAACAGTAATTACTGTGACAATTATTCAGTAGTGCCTTCTTACGTAAGAATCAATAATTTCAAAAATACTGTGCAATACCGTGTGCTGCTGTGTAATATCGCGTATTACTGTATTTTAACCACCGGGTATTCCAACAGTGTTAACGGTAACAACTACGCCGTTAATTATAAAAACTCAATTTTTATTGTTATCTTCATCCGACCGTTTTCCGTTATGGGGCCCACAAATAGCTGCGCCGTCATACGAATATTTCCCGATAGAAAGAATATTCCACGACCAACGAATATTCCCCGACAACAATGATTATTTTATAACCACTTGTTTATTTTGAAAAATTTTCACATTTCACTCATAACTTTAACTATTTATCAATTTAACCATTTACTGAATTGTAATTATAAGAAAAATTGAATACTTTTATTTCATAAAATTCGGGGTCTTACAATAATATATTTATAATATCACAAAGTATTTTTAATACTTTAAAATCACCTTTATATGATTTTTAAATAATTAAATTCATTATTTGATAATTACTTTTAATATTAAAATATTAATATTTTTATGGCAAAATATGAAAAGTTATATTTTATAACTTAAAATATTTTTAAAACACTTAAATCATTTTTATATGATTTATAAAACATTAATTCTATTTTTTTACAATTTATTTAATATATTTATTAAATAAACTAATTATCATTAATATTAATTAATTAATGAATTTTATCACAAAATATCAAAAGTTACTGAAAATAACTTAAAATATTTTCTTTTACCATAATATTATTTTTCATGATTTTTCAAGTATTAAAATTATTTTCAAATAATTTATTTAATATTATAATTAAATAAATTAAATATCATTTATATTTCAAAAATATTAAATATTTATGAAATATACTCAAAATAATTAAAATCTATTTTTCAGACTTTGAAATAATTTTTCAGAATTTATTTTGTATTTCTAATAATTAAAAACCATTTAATTCGATTTATTTAATTAAAAATATTAATTTCTAAAACTAACTGTCGCTAAAGGGGCCATAGGCGACGAATCCGTTCCTGTTGGTGTTCTTCGCGTGTTCTTGAGCCTTGCCCAGAAAATATGTCAGTCACCGAGTTGGTATGTTTGACCAGTTTTAGATTCATGGTTATACGATTTTTGGGCTGGGTTAAGTATTATGATTATAGTATAAGTGTAATACTACAAGTAACATTTGATTTCATGACCAAACAACAATACAACTGAGAGATCTAAGCTCTCAATCTTCTTGTCAGAGACTGGTCTGGGTTTTCTAGGTAACCCAAAAACCCAAGCAGTTCATGGTTCCTACTTTGAATCCTTATATCATGCGTTTTGGGTTTTCTTTGTGTGATACAATAGTTCATAGGTGTAGTCGAGGTGTCAGGGAATAACTCTAAAACAACCCATCAGTCTAACAACAACATATAAAGCAATCATGGCCGGTCAAAGCAATAGTCCGGACTGTTCTTGAACATTTCTGGGTTTTCTAGAAATGTTCTTCAGCAATTCGGTCAACGGTAGTTTGACCACTAATTTATACGATTCGGCTACGGATCTGGGTGGTATAAAGGCATATATGTATAGCTAGCATGTCATTCTACAAGATAAAACCAACAAAATCACATAACAACTTAAACATAGCAAGATCTAGCGCCTGCAAAAGCTTGTCAGGAAACTTCTGGAATTCTGGGCTGCCCAGAATTTCATATCCGTGAACGGTTAACGAGGTTTGACCGGCCGTAGCTCTCAATCTATTCATGATATGGTCGTATTTTCAGTTTCAGATCACAGTCCTCATGTCATAGAACATACCCAAAACATAAAACACACTAAACAATTAAGACATAAAGATTTATAAGCCCTGACATTCGGCTGTCAGGCCTTTTTTTTCTATTTTTCCAGATTTTTGAAAAATGCTATTTCGTGCACTTTGATGTTATGGATGCACTATATAGCAACCCAGATCATCAAGTGACATCCTTATACACTACTTTAAACATCAAACAACAAAATCTAACATCAAATCTTAAATTTTTTATAAAGCTAGGGTTTATACCTTTATGCTTTGATTTCTGATTTCTGACATCCTTATCTTGCTACAAGATGATTATGGTCTATCTTCTCACTCCCTCTCACTCTAAAATTTCTAAATGGATGAGAGAGAAAAGGTTGGCAAGTATGTTAAAGAAAGTAAGACTCTTTTTTTTTTAAACTTATAAACTTAGATTTTTGATTCATTGCATCTAAGGCTTGCAAGGTGGCAATGAATTGGCTGATATAAGTCACATGCCTAGGGTTTAGGGTTGTTGTAAGACCCCAACTTTTATAAATAAAGATGAATTTTCTATAAATATCATTTTTGAATATTATGGAGTTAATTTGATATAATGTTATAGTTGTGGATAATATTTATAAATTTTGCAAAGTACGCAAGTTGTTATATAATATTCGATTGGTCGGGGAATATTCGTTTTAACAGGGAATATTCGTACAACGACACAATCATTGGTGGACCCCACAACGGAATTATTGTCGGATTGAGAAAACGACAAAAATATTTTATTAAAAATAACGGCGGAAGTTTTACCATTGTTACTGTTGAACTACTCGGTAGTAAAAGTACAGTAATACGTGTGGTTGCATAGTAGCACACGGTATTGATTATTAATGCTTATGTGAGAAGTCACTCAGTTTGATTCCACTATTGTCAGTTAATAATATGAATTATTTAGCGATAATGACGTTTTGTTTTATTCGTATTATTAACGTAATAAAACAGAAACATCTTTTTATATAAAACAAAATACTTTATTAAAGTTATTCTATAAATAGAATATATTATATTTTATTTAAAAGATTTTTCTTTAAATATGGACCGTCAGTTTAAAGTAATCAATCTGGACCGTTCATGGATTAGTTACTATGCATTCTATTTTTCTATAAATAGCAGCTCATTCCTTCATTATTTCTTACGAATTCACTGAACTCTAGAGAGAGAAACTATAGAGAGAAACTATAGAGAGAGAGAAGAAGAGTATTCTGCTACTTAACTACTTCCTTATTTCAGCTCTTCTTTAAAACGGTAGGGAATATTATTTCTTTTATATTCATGAAGAGAACTGTTGTTATTCCATTTCTTATTATTCTGTTGGAATAACCTGTATACGTGGTCTACCCTATACTTGGTGACATTCTTCTATTATTCTGTTGGAACATCCTGTCTGTGTGTTTTACACCGGACTTGGTTCCGTTTTTATTATTATTTTGTTGGAACATCCTGTCTGTGTGTTTTACACCGGACCTGGTTCCGTCTTGTTATTATTCTGTCGGAATATCCTGTCTGTGCGTTTACGCCGGACCTGGTTCCATTATTTATTATTCTGTCGAAATATCCTGTCTGTGCGTTTACGCCGGACCTGGTTCCATTATTTATTATTCTGTCGAAATATCCTGTCTGTGCGTTTACGCCGGACCTGGTTCCATTATTTATTATTCTGTTGGAATAACCTGTCTGTGCGGTCTATCGCATGCATGGTGATTTCTTTTGTTATTCCATTCTTTATTATACTCAGTTGGTTAAGTTTTGACTTCTATACTCTATGAAATTTGTGGAATATCCTTGACATTTGCGCTTCATCTAGTATCTATTCATGAAAATATTCTCCTTATTATTCTTGAATTTTACTCCACAAAGTAGTATCATGTTGACAATTTGGACGTTGTTAATTCTTGGATAAATTAATTCTTGAACTTGTTTTATTGAATTTTTATATCATTGTCATTATCCTCATGTTTATATTATGTTGAAAGTCATCTGTGGCCTGTAGTGCATAGATGGACTTGGTATGATTATGACCAGGAATTATTCGGTGTAATCATGACCGTAATGTTACAAATGATGTGGTAAAAGTCCTCATTGGCCCGTAGTGCATTGATGGACAGTTGTTGGCATGATCATGACCATTAATGAATATACGAATATCATTGGCCGTAGTGCAGGGGTGATTCGATGATGTGGATTATTTTATTAAGCTGAGTCCCAGCGATCACAGTGTTGGAAAATCTTTTAAATCATAAAAGATAGTAGAGTTTATTTTCTACTTGACTCTCTTAATAGATTGCTTGTTCCGCTACAGTTAAACTTGATGTCTATTATATTTTATCAGTTTAACATTGTTGAAGGCTAATGATAATTTATTCTGCATTATCTTAGTCATAATATTTCTTACTGGGCTAGTTGAGCTCACCCTTTCTTTCACTGTTCTCTTCAGGAAATGAGAACGTAGCTGGGGCAAGTCGGGGAACGGAGTGATGGTCCGAATGATAGTATTAGTTAGTAGTCCTCACTATTCTATGTAATGGTGTGTTAATAAATGTAATGAGGACTCCTTTTGAGTATGAATACTCTCTAGAAGATAATATTTATATTCAAACTCACAGTTTATGTTTTGTCGTATTGTACACGACAGTTGTATTTGTATTCTGTACTATGTATCTGACGACCCAAGATGGGTGATGTATACCTAATTTTGGGGGCGTCACAGTTGGTATCAGAGCTTAGGGATATGATCCCTGGCTAAGATGTGAGAATAGAACTGGAGGGGAGAGACGGGGAATTCCTTCGCTAGTATGACCTACCTAAGTTTATTTGCATGGTATTTAATTGGTCGGTCATAATATAAGGATAATATATGAAATATCAATTAACTTTTATTTTGTGGCAGTATCTGAAAATGGCATCTGAGAATGTTGAGAATAGCAATGGAGCACAGGCGATTATTGATTCACCACATATCAATAATCAGGATAATGTTCATCAGGAAGGTGACAATCCTCATGCAAACAACAACACTGACCAGATGATGAATGATGGAATGTTAAGAGGTTTTATGCAATTCATGCAACAACAGGTGAAAGCTGCTCCTGTCCACAACGTAGGTGGAAATACTGGAAACTCTCAGGCGGTCACCGCTAAACAGTTTAAGGAGCTGGGACCACCGGAGTTTAAGGGAGAACCCAAACCACTTGTAGCTGAAACATGGATAAAGCAGATCACCAAGATATTTGATGTCTTGGGTTACTCTGAGGAGCAAAAGGTTCCCTTTGCCGCCTTTATGTTGCGAGGAGAGGCAGATTACTGGTGGGAATCGATAAAACGTACTCAACCTGCCGCACTGAAGATGTCTTGGGAGAAGTTCCAAGAGCTGTTTAACGACAAATACTTTCCTGAGAGTATTCGTCACATAAAGGAGGTGGAGTTCATCAAATTGGAGCAGAATAATATGACCGTGTGGCAGTACGAGGCAAAATTTGCGGAGTTATCCCGGTTTGCGTCCCACCTGGTGGATAATGAAGAAAGAATGACGCGGATGTTCTTAAGAGGTTTGAAGCCAGAGATACGTCAACACCTTGTTTCTCATAAACTGTGTTTGTATTCAGATGTGTGAATAGGGCTCAGTTAGTGGAGCGCGATAATGAGACAACGCAACCAAAAGAGAGCAGCCGGCAAAATGATAATACCAGTGAAAGCAGTCACCGAAGCGGTGACAACAAGCGTGGAGGGAATCAACAGGCCAGAAATGGTAACCACTTCGGTGGTAATCAGGGCCAAAACAATAAGAATGGGCATTTCAAGAAGAGGAGATTCAACAATGATGGAAAGACCTCAGCACCAGCACCTGTCGTTAAGGAAGGAGAACGACCACCTATCATATGTTTCAAATGCGAAGGGGAGGGGCACATCAGTCCAAACTGCGCGACGCCGTCCAAAGCATGTTATAATTGTGGAAGAGAAGGTCATTTAGCCCGATTTTATCGTTTATCGAAGACAAATTCAGCTAGGATGGAGGCACCAAAGGCCGTCCCAGAAAAGTCAAAACCGGTTGTGCAAGGGAGAGCGTTTGTTGTGAACTCCCAAAGAGCAAGGAACCCGAATGAGGTCATCACGGGTAAGCTTATCATAAACTCTAACGAAGTCTATACTTTATTTGATACCGGTTCTACCCATTCTTTTATTTCTCCTACTTGCGCTCATCGATTAAATTTGATTCCGGAGAAATTAGACTTTGACTTAGCAGTTGAAACTCCATTGGGAGAAACCTTTATTACATCCACGGTTTATAAGTCTTGTTTGGTTCAAGTTGGTACCCACACATTACCTGTCGATCTGATTTCATTAAAAATACTTGCATTTGACGTGATTCTAGGGATTGATTGGTTAACTACTCATCATGCAAAAATTGATTGTTTTCGTAAAGTTGTTAGCTTTCATATTCCTAATCGACCTATTATGCGAATTCAAGCAACCAAACCATTAAAATCAATCGCTGTCATCTCAAGCCATAAAGCTATTCGTTTATTGAAAAACGGATGTCAAGCTTTCTTAGCTCATGTCACAGATCTAAACAAAAATACGTCAGCTTTGAATGATATTTCTGTTGTTAATAAATTTCCTGACGTATTTCCCGAAGAACTTCCTGGCCTACCCCAGAGCGTGAAATTGAATTTTGTATCGACCTTGAACCCGGTACAAAACCCATTTCCAAAGCCCCATATCGAATGGCTCCTATTGAACTTCAGGAGTTAAAGACTCAATTGCAGGAATTGTTAGACATTGGTTTTATTCGTCCTAGTACTTCTCCTTGGGGTGCCCCTGTTCTGTTCGTGAAGAAGAAAGATGGGAGTATGTGACTTTGTATTGATTATCGGGAGTTGAATCATGTCACCATCAAAAATAGGTACCCATTACCACGTATTGATGACCTGTTTGACCAATTGTAAGGAGCACAATTCTTTTCAAAGATCGATCTTCGTTCTGGATATCATCAGCTGAAGGTTAAAACTGAGGATATTCCAAAGACTGCCTTCAGAACTCGGTATGGGCATTATGAATTCTTAGTTATGTCTTTTGGATTGACTAATGCTCCTGCTTCCTTCATGGATATGATGAACAGGGTATTCAAAGAATATTTGGATCACTTTGTGGTCGTCTTTATCGATGACATCCTTGTTTATTCCAAAAGCCGTGAAGATCATGAGCAACACTTGAGGTTGGTACTCCAAAAGCTTCGTGAATACAAAATTTATGTCAAGTTGAAGAAATGCGAGTTCTGGCTGGAAGAGGTAGCATTCCTTGGGCACGTAGTATCAAGTCGTGGAATATCTGTTGACCCGGCAAAGATTGAAGCAATTCAAAGCTGGGAGCAACCTAAATCAGTAACCGAAGTACGTAGCTTTCTTGGTTTAGCTGGTTATTATCGGAGATTCGTGGAAGGATTTTCTCGAATCGCTACTCCATTAACTCAGCTGACTCGGAAAGATACAAAGTTCGGTTGGAGCGAAGAGTGTGAGCAGAGTTTTCAAGAACTCAAGAGGAGACTCATTTCAGCACCTGTTCTAACAATACCATCTGGCTCGGAGGGATTTGTCATCTACAGTGATGCTTCGAGCAAAGGGTTGGGATGCGTTCTCATGCAATATGGAAAAGTCATAGCCTATGCATCAAGACAACTCAAGGAATATGAGAGGAATTATCCTACTCATGATCTAGAGTTGGCAGTTGTTGTCTTTGCACTTAAAATTTGGAGGCATTACTTGTATGGGGAGAAGGTGGAGATCTTTATGGATCATAAAAGCCTTAAATATTTCTTCACTCAAAAGGAACTCAACATTCGACAACGGCGTTGGCTTGAACTGTTGAAAGATTATGATCATACCATTCAATACCATCCTGGAAAAGCGAACGTGATAGCTGACGCATTAAGTAGAAGACCATATGCAAGTACGAGTGCGATATTGTCAACACAAAGGCCCATTTTGTGTGATTTGCAAAGGATGGAGATAGAGTTAAAGACTCCAGGGACCCATGTGATGATGGCAAATATACGAGTAGAACCAACTTTAATCGATAAGGTTAAAGCTGCTCAAGCTACAGACCTGGAGCTGATGCGTATGAGGAAGAAAGTGCAAGAAGGTGCTATGCCGGAAGTAAGAATCGATGAAGAAGGAATACTTCGAGTCAACTCCAGACTTTGTGTTCCTAACAACCCTGATTTAAAGTATGAAATCATGATGGAGGCGCATAACACACCGTTTGCAATCCATCCTGGAAGTACCAAAATGTAAGACCCCGAATTTTATGAAATAAAAGTATTCAATTTTTCTTATAATTACTATTCAGTAAATGGTTAAATTGATAAAAGTTTAAAGTTATGAGTGAAATATGATTTTTTTTTCAAAATAAGCAAGTGGTTATAAAATAATCATTGTTGTCGGGGAATATTCGTTTGGTCGTGGAATATTCTTTCTGTCGGGGAATATTCGTACGACGGCGCAGCCATTTGTGGGCCCCATAACAGAATAACTGTCGGGTGAAGAAAATGAAAAATTTGAGTTTTTACAAATAACGGCGTAGTTGTTACCGTTAACACTGTTGGAATACCCGGTGGTTAAAATACAGTAATACGCGTTATTGCACAGTAGCACACGGTATTGCATAGTATTTTTAAAATTATTGATTCTTACGTAAGAAGACACTACTCAATAATTGTTACAGTAATTACTGTTCAATATTTTATTTTATTGATTCAATAATTGCTGCGTTGATATTTTATATTATTGTTGTTCAATAATTGTTGCTGCACAGTATTTCTCATTATCAGATCAATAATTCATATTATTTGAATAGTATTATTAGATAGCATTATTGACAATGTCTAGAAAGTTCTGTCTAAGGAGAGGTTTGGTCATTTAATTGCGCGCCAGTAAGGAGAAATTCTTATTGGAAAGCCCCCTCTTTCCTGAGAACGGCCTGGTTGTCATAAATGTGATTCTGTAATATTATTTGTGAATAATTAATTATTGATTCATATGATAAGAAAATATTTATTTTATGTGGATATAAATGAGGGATATATTTTTGTGGTTAAAAAATGAAGGAGTTAATGTTGAGATTTTTATCCGTATTTTTGTCGGAATGGAGGTATTAAAAATCAGGGTTTTTGAGATATTTTGCGGGGGTTATAATTTTTAATCCGACCGTTGGATCGTGGTAATTTTTGGATATGTTATACATATATAAGTTGAGTATATGTCCATAAATTTTGAACCGTTAAAAATGAACGTATGATTTGTTATGAATTTTAAGAGGTGGCTGATTCGGAAATCAGGTTATAAATTATTTCTGGTGGAAAATTCTATAATTGGTGGGCCCCACTTGTGGTTGGTAAAAAAATGTGCTGAATTATATTTCAAATGTGGTGGGTGGGAATAGTAGCAGGTAAAGCCATCAGGTTGCAGGTCAAACCTACCAAAATTTTCCTATAAATAGAGGGCTAAGTTAGAATTGAAAATCACACCAAAAACATAAGCTTTCTCTCTTTCTCTCTCTATATTATGAAGCATATTTTGTGAGTTTTTAGATACTTGGTGAGTTGCTATTCATCAGTGCAAGTTTCCTTCAGCATCATATCCGATATCCAGTCAGAAGTACTGCTCTTTTGAGGTAAGGGATAGTAAGGGATATTAAGGGATTTTAAGGGTTGTTATGATTTTCAGTTTCGTAATTTTTCTGAACTTCAAAAATTCTGGAAAAATTTGAAATGATATTTTGATGAGTTTTATTGATTGTGTCCAAAAATGGTGATTTTTGGATGTATAGATTGAGAGTTATGAATTTTATGAGAAAAGACTATTTTAAAAGTAACAGCTTATAATTCCTTGTGGTTAACTCCAAAATTGATGAAATTTTTATTGGGAGTACATGTATATGATAGAAGTATACTCTGTAAATTTCAGAATTTTTAGACAAAAGTACAATTTTTGATAAATGTCTAAATATTCGGCTATTTTGGCCATATGAAAAATAGTAAATGACTTTTAAAAATTCTGAGAAAAATATATGTTCACTATGGGACTATATTATGCTAAATCCCAGAAAAGAAATATTTTTGGAACTGATTTGGTATTTTTCATGAAAATGGTCTAGTTATGAGTAAATGAATTAAATATGTTTTGTGAAGAAAGAAAATTGGAAAATAGGATTTTATGGCTTGAGAATCCTATATGAGGTATATGCAGATTTTTGATGAGGATTTTGGTTATTGATGATGAAATTGTAAGAGTTGGCATTTTATGATGATTAAATACATTAATTAGTAAAGTGTAAACAATTAAAATAAATTGTTTATAAATTTAAGTAATGTTATTCTTTCAATATCATTATACCGAAATATTGGTATGAATTTTATTGTAGAATTTTTATCTTTTGTGTCGGGGTTACTATTCATGAGTTACGAATATTACTCTTGAGATTAAAACTATATGTTGATCATATTTTTTTTATCATCATATATAACATTTTTATAACCTTGATGTTGAAATTCTCTTTCGCTTGAGTGTAAAGATGGGTAAATTATTGGTATGATCATGACTATAGGTTCTCTTTGGCCAGTAGTGCAAAGTTGAATTGTTGACTGGTATGATCATGACCATTGAATTTATAAGTGAATATCTTTAGCTTAAGTGCAAAGGTGAATTGATTAACATGGTTATAATTATTGTTTATATAAATTCTGAAATGATTATATATTTCTTTGAGATATTAATATATTTGGCCTGTAGTGCAAATATGAACTGTTGATGAATATATTTGGCCTGTAGTGCAAATATGAATTGTTGATGAATATCTTTGGCCTGTAGTGCAAAGATGAACTGTTGTTGAATATCTTTGGCCTGTAGTGCAAAGATGAACTGTTGTTGAATATCTTTGGCCCGTAGTGCAAAGATGGTTTGTTGATGAATATCTTTGGCCCGTAGTGCAAAGATGGATTTGTTAGTATGATTATAAACATGAATTATGATTTGGTATAACCATGATCTTTGATGTTTCAGGTAAAGACAGGTGATGAAAATATTCTTCGTCCTGGGTGCGAAGAAAAATTTATAGTCACAATTATGATTATGAGTTATTCATATGATTGTGGAAAGGAACTGTTGAGTGATGTTACATGGATAAAATATTGTTGGTGGATTTTTAACATGGAGAAGATAATAGACTTTATAGTCTATTTGACTCTTCTAATGGATTGCATGTTCCGCTGCAACTATGGTTGAAATTTTTATCATTTACCATATGTTCTAAATCTCTGATTTATTATTGATGAAGGCTATTGATAATTTAATTATCTTTAGTCATGATATTCTTTACTGAGCTAGTTGTGCTCACCTTTTTGCTTCACATTTCCTTTCAGGTAATAAGAGTGTAGCTGGGTCGAGCGGGGGTAACAAGGGAATAGAACGGTGGTCATCATTTAGTAGTTATATTTGGTGAAGAAAATAGGGTGAGGCGAACCTAACGTTGGAAGGGTGTTTTGCCACTGTCATACAAGATGTCGAATAACATACAACCTCGTGTCATCATAAGACAGGGTTGTGCTCATCCACTTGCTGAGTATATATACGAGCACTACCTATATAATCTTGGTGTTTGTTTGAAGTATAATTCTCAATTAGAGACAGTGGAAATAATGATAAGTCAAGAGAAGACTCACCATTGGGAAGAATATGATAGTAATCTTCTCGTTTTTCTTTGGGGTCTATTGGGTAAACCAAGGATAATTTTGTGGCCATATGATATCTATCACAACCTAGAAGCATGGCCTCCCATGTACGAAGGTTTCCTTAAGCACTTCCCAAAGATTCTAATTTCCAAAACAGTTTTTGACTATACCTTTATGTAAGGTGTCATTGTGAGGTGATGTCCACGATTGGAACATGAGTCACATTTGGTATATATTTGTATCCAAACTCACAGCATATGTGTTGTTATATTTTGCACGACAATTGTTGTAATAAAGTTGTAGTTATTTTCTGTACCATGTATTTGGCGACTCAGAATAGGTTGGATTGAATGGACCTATTTTGGGGTTGTCACACAAAATGTATCATGATCTTCGTCATACATTTTGGTGGAGCAATATGAAGAGAGAGATAGCGTTGTTTATCTCAAGGTGTCTAACTTGTCAACGAGTCAAAGCGGAGCATCAAGTACCAAAAGGTCCATTGTAACCACTTGAAATTCCAGAATGGAAGTGGGAGCACATTACCATGGATTTCGTTACCGGTCTTCCTAAGGTTTCTCAAGGTATAGATGCGATTTGGGTTATTGTTGATAGATTGACCAAGTCTGCTCATTTCTTACCGATACGAGAAACTTATACACTTGAACGTCTTGCTCGTATGTACATAAACGAGATTGTAAGACTGCATGGTATGCCAGTATCCATAGTTTCTGATCGAGACCCAAGATTTACTTCACGATTTTGGGTTAGTTTACAAAAAGCTATGGGCACAGATTTACGATTTAGTTCGACATATCATCCTCAGACGGACGGACAATCAGAGAGGACTATTCAAACTCTAGAAGATTTATTAAGACTCTGTGTCTTTGACTTCAAGAGAAGTTGGGACAAGTTCTTACCATTGGTGGAGTTTTCCTACAACAACAGTTATCAAGCAAGTATTGGCATGGCTCCATTCGAAGCATTGTATGGAAGAAAATGTCGTTCTCCAGTATGCTGGGATGAGGTGGGTGAAGCAACGTTGTTGGGACCGGAGTTGGTACGTATGACTACAGAAAAGATTCAAACGATCTGACAACGTATAAAAACCTCACAAGATCGACAAAAGAGTTATGCTGATCTTCATCGAAAGGACGTGGAATTTGATGTAGGAGATCATGTGTTCTTACGTGTTGCTCCATGGAAAGGAGTTACGAGATTTGGAAAGGGAGGAAAGCTCAATCCTCGATTCATCGGTCCATTTTTAATCCTCGATCGAGTAGGAACTGTGGCTTATAGACTCGCTTTACCGCCAAGTATGTCTCGTGTTCATAACGTTTTTCACATATCCATGTTATGCAAATATGTGGAAGACCCGAACCACATTATTGAGTTAGAACCGGACGAAATAGCGGAGGATTTGACGTATGAAGAAGTTCCTGTTCAAATCTTGGATAAGAAAGAACATATTCTATGCTCCAAGGTTATACCTCAAGTCAAAGTTTTGTGGAGAAACCACGATGTTGAGGAAATGACTTGGGAGTTAGAATCTGAAATGAAATCAAGGTATCCTTACCTCTTCGACATACCAGGTATGTACCCTAATTTCGAGGGTGAAATTTCATAAGAAGGGGAGGTTGTAAGACCCCAACTTTTATAAATAAAGATAAATTTTTTATAAATATCATTTTTGAATATTATGGAGTTAATTTGATATAATGTTGTAGTTGTGGGTAATATTTATAAATTTTATAAAGTACGCAAGTTATTATATAATATTCGATTGGTCGGGGAATATTCGTTTTAACAGGGAATATTCGTACAACGACACAATCATTGGTGGACCCCACAACGGAATTATTGTCGGATTGAGAAAACGACAAAAATATTTTATTAAAAATAACGGCGGAAGTTTTACCATTGTTACTGTTAAACTACTCGGTAGTAAAAGTACAGTAATACGTGTGGTTGTATAGTAGCACACGGTATTGATTATTAATGCTTATGTGAGAAGTCACTCAGTTTGATTCCATTATTGTCAGTTAATAATATGAATTATTTAGCGATAATGACGTTTTGTTTTATTCGTATTATTAACGTAATAAAACAGAAACATCTTTTTATATAAAACAAAATACTTTATTAAAGTTATTCTATAAATAGAATATATTATATTTTATTTAAAAGATTTTTCTTTAAATATGGACCGTCAGATTAAAGTAATCAATCTGGACCGTTCATGGATTAGTTACTATGCATTCTATTTTTCTATAAATAGCAGCTCATTCCTTCATTATTTCTTACGAATTCACTGAACTCTAGAGAGAGAAACTATAGAGAGAAACTATAGAGAGAGAGAGAAGAAGAGTATTCTGCTACTTAACTACTTCCTTATTTCAGCTCTTCTTTAAAACGGTAGGGAATATTATATCTTTTATATTCATGAAGAGAACTGTTGTTATTCCATTTCTTATTATTCTGTTGGAATAACCTGTATACGTGGTCTACCCTATACTTGGTGACATTCTTCTATTATTCTGTTAGAACATCCTGTCTGTGTGTTTTACACCGGACCTGGTTCCGTTTTTATTATTATTCTGTTGGAACATCCTGTCTGTGTGTTTTACACCGGACCTGGTTCCGTCTTGTTATTATTCTGTCGGAATATCCTGTCTGTGCGTTTACGCCGGACCTAGTTCCATTATTTATTATTCTGTCGGAATATCCTGTCTGTGCGTTTACGCCGGACCTGGTTCCATTATTTATTATTCTGTCGGAATATCCTGTCTGTGCGTTTACGCCGGACCTGGTTCCATTATTTATTATTCTGTTAGAATAACATGTCTGTGCGGTCTATCGCATGCATGGTGATTTCTTTTGTTATTCCATTCTTTATTATACTCAGTTGGTTAAGTTTTGACTTCTATACTCCATGAAATTTGTGGAATATCCTTGACATTTGCGCTTCATCTAGTATCTATTCATGAAAATATTCTCCTGATTATTCTTGAATTTTACCCCACAAAGTAGTATCATGTTGACAATTTGGACGTTGTTAATTCTTGGATAAATTAATTCTTGAACTTGTTTTATTGAATTCTTATATCATTGTCATCATCCTCATGTTTATATTATGTTGAAAGTCATCTATGGCCTGTAGTGCATAGATGGACTTGGTATGATTATGACCAGGGATTATTCGGTGTAATCATGACCGTAATGTTACAAATGATGTGGTAAAAGTCCTCATTGGCCCGTAGTGCATTGATGGACAGTTGTTGGCATGATCATGACCATTAATGAATATACGAATATCCTTGGCCGTAGTGCAGGGGTGATTCGATGATGTGGATTATTTTATTAAGCTGAGTCCCAGCGATCACAGTGTTGGAAAATCTTTTAAATCATAAAAGATAGTAGAGTTTATTTTCTACTTGACTCTCTTAATAGATTGCTTGTTCCGCTACAGTTAAACTTGATGTCTATTATATTTTATCAGTTTAACATTGTTGAATGCTAATGATAATTTATTCTGCATTATCTTAGTCATAATATTTCTTACTGGGCTAGTTGAGCTCACCCTTTCTTTCACTGTTCTCTTCAGGAAATGAGAACGTAGCTGGGGCAAGTCGGGGAACGGAGTGATGGTCCGAATGATAGTATTAGTTAGTAGTCCTCACTATTCTATGTAATGGTGTGTTAATAAATGTAATGAGGACTCCTTTTGAGTATGAATACTCTCTAGAAGATAATATTTGTATTCAAACTCACAGTTTATGTTTTGTCGTATTGTACACGACAGTTGTATTTGTATTCTGTACTATGTATCTGACGACCCAAGATGGGTGATGTATACCTAATTTTGGGGGCGTCACAGTTGTTCACCAACTCATGTAGGGCAAGACTTGCAAGCAATCTACTAAATAATGTAATAAGGGTAATTGAGTCATTTTGCTTCAATTTTAATACCAAAGTTGTAATTTGATCAAACCCTTAGGGTTTAGGGTTTAGGGTTTAAGGTTTAGGGTTTGACCCTTAACTTTATAATTTAGTTTCTAACATTTCGAATTTCGATTTTCAAAATAGAAAATTAATATTTATAAATTATAATTAGAATTTTCTAATTATATTAAAATTTCTTAATCACAATTTAAATTTTGATAATTAGGATTATTATTTCCTAATTAAAATTGATAATTAAGTAATTAGGGTCAAAATGGTCATTAGGGTTTATAACCCTAAAATTAGGGTTTCTAATAGAAAAATTATTTTTCTAAATTAGAAATTAGATTTCGTAATTAGATTAGAATTTTTTAATTACTTATAACTTGAAAATTAGGATTAATATTTCCTAATTAATATTAAAATTATTAAATTAACACTTAGGTTTTCCCGAATTATAAATTAGGGTTTCTAATCCCGAAATTAGGGTTTCAGAACCGGTTTCTAGGGTTTCTTATCCATTGCTAGGGTTTTCTAACCGAACGTGGACGTTCTTAATCATATTAGGGTTTGACACTAATAAAATTTATCTGATCAACCCTTGACCCTTAACCACATACTGAACACATATACCACCATATACACAGAATATATTCACGTTTTTCCTTAATCCTGAATAATTCACTTAAATCCTTCACAGAATTTTGAAATTCTCAAAATTCTTTCTTAAAAATATCTAACACATAAACTTATTTTCTGTCTAGGTTCTAATTTTGAACCTTAAATCAATTAATAAAATTTTTAAAAATATTAAAAATTCTCGGGTTGTCACAGGAAGGACTTTGATAGATGTGCAGAAAGGGGAGCTCATTATGCGTGTACATGATCAGGAGATTACTTTTAATGTCTTCAAAGCAATGAAGTTCCCAGCAGATGAAGAAGAATGTTTCAGAGTTGACTTGTTGGATCGGGTTCTAAATGATGAAGTATAGAGTCTAGTGGATTATGAACCATTGAGGAATGTCATTGCTGAAAATTCAGAATTGGAGAATGAGGAATTCGACGAACTTGTGTAATATCTGGATACCACTCCACAATTTAAAAAATTCAGAACACCTGTCGAGCCTTTGACAAAAGCTAGAGAGACATCGGTAAAATTAAAGCCATCTCTTGAGACACCTCCAGAACATGAATTAAAACCACTTCCATGTCATCTCAGGTACGTAGTTTTAAATAAAGATTTAAAGTTACCTGTGATTATTTCTTCTGCACTAACATCTTTTCAAGAAGAAAAACTGCTACGAGTACTTAGAGAGTTCAAATCAGCTATTGGATGGACCATAACAAAAATCAAAGGGATCAGCCCTTTGTTTTGCATGCATAAGATCTTGCTGGAAGATAGTAGTAAGCCGTCGGTTGAGCAACAAAGAAGACTTAATCTGATAATGAAAGAAGTGGTCAATAAAGAGGTACTAAAATGGTTGGATGCAGGCATAATCTATCCGATTTCAGACAGCTCATGGGTGAGCCCAGTGCAGTGTGTAACTGTAACAACCCGATATTTTTATATAATTAAATTAGAAATTTTGCATATAATTTTTTTTATTATTTTAAAGATGAGGATTTGTACAAGATAATGTGTATATGTAATTATGTGATAAATAAAAATATATTAATTACATGAATATTTACAAATAATTTTATGTTAGAATTATTGATTATTATAAAGTATATTCTTGTAATAAATAATATTATAGTAGAAATATTTTATTATTTATTTTCCATAAAAATATGATTATTATATTATTTAAATAATATATAAAATGATTAAAGCACAATTATAATAATTATTTTATTATATAAATTTATGTTAGATTAATTAAGTTAATTATTTTAACTTAATTAATAATGTTAAATATGTAAGAAAATCAGATATGGAATCCAAACCCTAATTTTGGATTTTGATCAAGGAATAAGAATAATAATATAATATTAATTATATTTTAATTTTTCAGTGCTATAGATATGTACAGTATGTACGTATTGATAATGGTTGGTCAATTATGATGTATTATGACCAAACCCTAGCATTAATTTGTGTAACCCTATTTTTAAATTCAAATGGGAAATTCGAGACTGTGTTGTAACTGTGTTATGTGTATTATATAATGATATGATTAATTAGGTAAACCCTAATTTAAAATTTAAAAACCCTAATTTCTAAAAATTAGAAAACCCTAGTATTATTCTGATAAACCCTAATTCGAAAGCCAATTACGACTTTAAGATTTGGTTAAGTTGTTATGTAATCGTGATAATGTGATTAACGATCGGAGTTATAGATATTAACTTAAATTAGGGAAACCCTAATTTTTGAAAACCCTAATTAATATTTAGAAATATTAATTTCTAGAAACCCTATTATTTATATTACAAACCCTAAATTGTAAATTGAAAAACCCTATTACTAAGTGGGAAAGTTAACTGCTAATTTAGTCATTCTAATGCTAATTAGTAAGTCTTTAAACCTAATATGTAAATTTATATAATTAGAAAACCTAATCTAATTTAGAAAACCTTAATTCATAATTTAGAAAAATAAATTTTTATTTTAGCCCTAATTGAAAATTTCTAGAAAAATAAATTGTAGAACCTTAGGGTTAAACCCTAAGGGTTAGCCAAATGCCATGAATACCATTAAAATCACAAGACCATTGACCATTTTGCCCTTCTTGGATTTTTTTTTAAGTTTACTTGTTAAAATTGCCAAAACTTTAGTTGTTTACCTACTCAAGACTTTTATTTGTACTACATCTCTAGCACATCAGTCCTTTTATCAGCCAATTCATTGCACCCAAATGATATAAATAGAATTGGAGGGAGAAAAGTAAGCATTTGCACATTTTTTCTTACAAACACTCAACTACACTCTCTCCACCCAAAACCTACGAAACTTACTTGCTAGATCAGTCACCAATCAAGCCCCACGAATACCATTAACAAATCAGGAGGTCAGAATCAAAATCAAAGCTTAAAAAAGGTTTAAACCCTAGTTGAAAAATTCGATCTTGCTCTTCTGTTAAAAGCTATGTTTTGTGTTAGAATATGTTGTTTATAGTGTCATTAAGTGATCTGGGTTGATAGATGTTGGATCAATAACATCTATAAGCTCGGATCTAGTGTTTTTGTAAATCTGGAAATTTTGTTTTTGGTGGTCTGACAAGGAATGTCAGTGGTCGTATATCTTGGTATGTTTATGGTTTATGTTGTTTTAAGCTTTATATGTGTAGCCTGCCATGTTGTCTTTAATCTGAAAGTGGAATCACTGTCATTGGATGTCTATATCGAAAGTTATTGTTGGTCAAAGATCGTTGACCGACCATGACCGAGTATGAATCTGGGCAGCCCAGAACTGCCCAGAACGCTCTGACAGCTTGTTCATCCTTCTAGATCTTGCTTGTTGTTATTGTTTTGTTATTGTTGTTGTGATAAAAGTATAGTCTGTTGTCTTAACTTTAGATCCTTGGCTTTATATCGTGTAAATAAACAACAGATCGAATGTAGTATATAAGTGGTCAAAGTAGGCCACTTGGACTGATTCGGCATTTCTGGGAATTTCCAGAAAACTTGAAGAACAGCTTCATGACCATGTTTGACCGTGTCATAGATTGTTATATTATTGTTGCTAGACTGAGATAAAGATTTTTTTTGTTGTTCCTTGTCATATATACTACAATTATGAACCTCAAAACCCCCAAAATCATGATCAGAACTACAACTAATTTGAAAATGAATGTGCCCACTCGGATACCTGGGTTTTTGGGAAAACCCAGAAGCCGTCTGACGATGAATTTGGTTGGCCAAATCACTTTGTTGTGTTGTTGTTTGAGCAAGTTAATACTTGATAACTGTATTATTACATGTGAACTACTATGTAAAAGCTTAAGTTAGCCCAGAACTTGATCAGATTGTAATTTAAAGCTGGTCAAACTTAGTATGTTGGTAACCGGCATGTCAGTGTTCTTGAGGCTCAAGAACACCAACATCGACGCTTAGTGTCGCCAAAAGCTTACAGCAACGGATTATTTAATTACTAATTTCAGATTTTCTAAAAAATGATTAAAAATAGAAATAAATTCTAAAAAGTACAAAAATTGTTTTAAAAATTATTTTAAATTATAAAAAATAACTTTAAATTATTTGAAACATTTTTTTCATTAATATTTATAATTATTTTAATATTAATGATATTTAATTTATTTAATAAATGTATTAAATAAATTAGAGAAAAATGATTTTAATGTTATAAAAATCATTTTAAATAAGAATAAAGTGTTTTAAAATATTTTTGAGTTATAAATGTAACTTTTAATATTTTGTGATGAATTTCATTAATTAATCAATATTAATGGTAATTAAAGTTATTTAATAAATGTATTAAATAAATGATGAAAAATAGAATTCATGATTTAAAAATTATATAAAGGTTATAAAAATATTTTAAGTTATAAAAAATAACTTTTGATATTTTGTCATGACAAATATTAATATTTTATTATTAATGATATTCAATTTTTTTAATAATTATATTAAATAAATTAGTTTAAAAATAATTTTAATATTAGAAAAATCATTTTAAATGAGAATAAGTAGTTTAAAAATATTTTAAGTTATAAAATATAACTTTCAATATTTAAAGGTAAATTTCATTAATTATTTACTATTAATGATATTAAAATTATTTAATAATTATAAATTAGTTTAAAAGTGATTTTAATATTATAAAAATCATTTAAAATGAAAATAAAGTGTTTAAAGATATTTTAAGTTATAAATTATAACTTTTGATATTTAAAGGATAATTTCATTAATAATTTAATATTAATGATATTAATTTAATAATAAATGATATTAAGTTTATTTAATAATTATATTAAAGAAATAGTTTTATAATGGTTTTATTTATTTAAAAATCATTTAATAAGTATATAAATGAATTAAAAATATTTTAAGTCACAAATAATGACTTTCAATATTTCGATAAATGATACATTAATACTTTAATATTAATGGTAATTATTTAAAAATAATTTTAAGTGTTTTGAAAAATCATTTAAGGATAATATTAATACTTTAAAAGTATTTTGTGTTATTATAAATAACTTTAACCTTTTGGCAATGGTTTCATTAATAGATTAATATTAATTAAATATTAATGATATCTAATTATTCAATATTAAAATCATTTAATAATGATTCCGGTGTTTGAAAATTCATAATAAATTATAATAAATGATTAAAAATTATTATAAGTCATTTAAAAATAATATGACTGATACTTAAAGATATTGAACTACAGGATAAAGTCTTAGACTCGATAATTACCCGATAAAGCCGTCGGTACACCGACATGTTTCAGAAATTAATCTGGACTTAGATAATTTGGTTAGATATGTGTTTATTTGTGATTCAATGGTTGTAGAACATACGTGACAATGTGACTAGGTTATGTGCTGACTGCAATAAGCAGTGCTATGTGTTATAGTATGTTATTCTAATCGATTAAATGATCTTATTACTGATAGGTGTTATATAAAGATAGAACTAAGTTACGAATTGTAAGCAGCGCGTCAGACAAGTATCCTACCTTTGCATTTCCTTTATGCAATGGACATGAGTAAGAAGTTTCAGAATTATATTATTATTATGCTATATTATTAACCCTATTGTGATATATTCTATATCCGATCATTGTTTATCAACACGTTAGTATATGATAATTCAGATATATATATATATATATATATATATATATATATATATATATATATATATATATATTCTATTCGTTAATTTCTATATATGGTTATACAAGTGTCCCCACTTGGATAATCATTGTATTTATAATCACATGTTAACATATATATATATATATATATATATATATATATATATATATATATATATATATATACGTCCAAGCTAATTGACCAGCTAGACACAAATTTCTAAATATCGTTGAATATGATAAAACTTATTTGCATCCAATCAAATTATTTTGGTTCAGATTCCAGACTAGTATGAACATCCCGATCAAGGGAAAACTTTTATGCGCCCAAGGCGGACAGAGTGAACGATCACATCGTTCTTGCAATGTAGTATTGATCAATACAGGGTTCATTGAATGTACACCCTCGCGCCCGTAAGTTATGACGGTTTGCGGATGAAGTTCTGCTAAACCTATTTGAAAATTGAAAACAATATTCATAGTATGTCAACTAAACCCCATATATAGTCATTACTTAGTTTCAAAATTTTGAGATAGATTTGTTATGTTTTTATCATCGGTTCAGTTTACTTCACAACTATAAATTCGTTGTAGAAGTGATGTACAAAGAAAATATTTATTTCTTTCAACTACTTATATTTCTAATTGTTATTACTTGCTGGGAACCCAAATGCTCACCCTTGCTTAAATTTAAATTTTTCAGCTAGGCATGATCAACCCGAAGGTTCAAACAAGAACAAGTGAAAAGGAAAGTAAACAGAACATGTTTAATGGTGTCTTTTGTAATAGTTAGACTATATTAAGATAATGATATGTATTATATATCATGTAAAGAATATAGTAAAGGTTGCGTACTTGGGATTAGACTCTGATAAATGTAAGTTAAGTTTGATATTTATGTTATTGTTATTATTATTAGTATTATTTCCGCTTATAGAAATGGTATCGTGAAGCACCGAGTTCAAGTTTCAAGTACCTGAATTTAGGGGCATTACATCATGGTATCAGAGCTTAGGGATTGAAACCTTAGGTGGGTTAGACCTTAGACTATAACCTTATAACAGAGGAAAACGTTGAAAATACAAATAACTCATATAGAGTTTATAAGGAGATGAATTGAATAAATTCATCGTCAAACAAAATAAAAGATAACTTATATAAAACTATTATTTGCTGTGTGTATATACTACATGATAATCAAGATAGTTTTGTGTAGATATTAGGTGGAAAAAGAATTGGGATATCCTCAGATTGTAAAGAAAGATTTAATTTTCATAACCGAGCTAATGTCAAAGCTAATAGCTGAAATAGAGGCTCACATTGAAAGCTACCTCAATGAGGTGGTTATTTTAGAAAAGTGTAGTACCGGACCCTAAAACGATAGTATGACTGATAGGTAAAGTATAGTTAAAGAATATGTGGTCAATGTCGAGTTCTTAAACTCATATGTTTGTGGTGAGTTCTTAAACTCATAATGTATGGTAAGTTGGACAAACTAGGTGTAGTTAGGTGTGAATTGATTATTGAGGATAATGGGCATAGACAGATTTCTAAGCAATTGATCCTTAGTGGAGGCATAAGAAATAAGTAATACTAGTATTAATTGAACATGTATGATTATATGTTATGTATATAATAGGTATGTTTGTATAAGGTAATATTTTTCAAATTTTGTATAAGTTGTGGCAGCGATTCCCGACTTTTGGGTCACAAAGGGATAGCGGATGATTAAAGCAATATGTGCTAAGGTATGCCAAGTAATATGAGTATGAGTTTGGTATAAAGATAGTAGTTAATTATATGAGTACTAGTTAATGCAGAAAACCAAAATTTTAAAATAGATAATATTTAGAGTACATGATTATTCTAAAAGAAAGTTTTGTGTTATATGATTATACGTATATGATAAGGCATAGAATAAAGAATAAATTGTGATAATGCCGCCAAGGAGACGAAAATGAAATACACGGACAGAAGAACCTGTCAATAAAGTTGGAAGACAACCAGACCCGATACAGAATTTTACGAATATGGACGATCAAGCTATGCAGAACGGAATACCAGTCGCCGGAAGATCAGCCAGATAATCGATCAACGAACGTCAAAGACTTCAAGGCAATCAGACCGCCAGGATTTAGAGGATCAACTGACTCGGTGGAAGAATTTGTCATAGCTAAGATAACGAAGGGGCAAAAGATAGTTTTGTCACCTATACGATAAAAGGAAATGAGATAAAGGGAAAGTCTGTATGTTTTAAGTGCGAATCAATGGAGTATAAGGTGGAAGACTGTCCAAAAAGGAGGATGGAGACAAGGAATGTGCAGACAAGGAAAAGGCAGCAGGACATTGGCGACGACGGGACCAACATCAATAATCAAACCAACGAAATCAACCGTCAGCGTCTTCAACATGACCGTTCAAGAAACTGTGGCAGCCGAGGATGCAACTCCAGGTATTACTCGAACAAATTTTATTTTCTTATATACAGTGAATTATTTTATAATGATATTTTGAAGGAAGAATTTGAGTTCTTTTAGGAATCAAATTCCCGTTTAATCAGAAAGACAAGCTTTATGTGGATAGTTAAAGATCAGTTCGATCAGATTATGATCGAGATCTACTTGCAATAATTGTGTATGCTATGTATCCTGGTATGTATAGGTTTTAAAATGGCGATTCCATGGACGGAATCTTTATAAGGGAGGGTGAATGTAACAACCCGATATTTTTATATAATTAAATCAAAAATTTTGCATATAATTTTTTTTTATTATTTTAAAGATGAGGATTTGTACAAGATAATGTGTATACGTAATTATGTGATAAATAAAGACATATTTATTACATGAATATTTACAAATAATTTTATGTTAGAATTATTGATTATTATAAAGTATATTCTTATAATAAATAATATTATAGTAGAAATGTTTTATTATTTATTTTCCATTAAAATATGATTATTATATTATTTAAATAATATATGAAATAATTAAAGCACAATTATAATAATTATTTAATTATATGAATTTATGTTAGATTAATTAAGTTAATTATTTTAACTTAATTAATAATGTTAAATATGTAAGAAAATCAGATATGGAATCCAAACCCTAATTTTGGATTTTAATCAAGGAATAAGAAAAATAATATAATATTAATTATATTTTGATTTTTCAGTGTTATAGATATGTACAGTATGTACGTATTGATAATGGTTGGTCAATTATGATGTAATATGACCAAACCTAGCATTAATTTGTGTAACCCTATTTTTAAATTCAAATGGGAAATTCGAGACTGTGTTGTAACTGTGTTATGTGTATTATATAATGATATAATTAATTAGGTAAACCCTAATTTAAAATTTACAAATCCTAATTTCTAAAAATTAGAAAACCCTAGTATTATTCTGATAAACCCTAATTCGAAAGCCAATTACGACTTTAAGATTTGGTTAAGTTGTTATGTAATCATGATAATGTGATTAACGATCGGAGTTATAGATATTAACTTAAATTAGGGAAACCCTAATTTTTGAAAACCCTAATTAATATTTAGAAATATTAATTTCTAGAAACCCTATTATTTATATTACAAACCCTAAATTATAAATTGGAAAACACTATTTCTAAATGGGAAAGTTAACTGCTATTTTAGTCATTCTAATGCTAATTAGTAAGTCTTTAAACCTAATATGTAAATTTATATAATTAGAAAACCTAATCTAATTTAGAAAACCTTAATTCCTAATTTAGAAAAATAAAATTTTATTTTAGCCCTAATTGGAAATTTCTAGAAAAGTAAATTGTAGAACCTTAGGGTTAAACTCTAAGGGTTAAACCCTAAGGGGCGCTATGGGTTAGCCAAATGTCATGAATACCATTAAAAGCACAAGACCATTGACCATTTTGCTCTTCTTGGATTTTTTTTAAGGTTACTTGTGAAAATTGCCAAAACTTTAGTTGTTTACCTACTCAAGACTTTTATTTGTATTACATCTCCAGCACATCAGCCCTTTTATCA
Organism: Panax notoginseng; assembly: GCA_016801055.1. NCBI lineage: Eukaryota > Viridiplantae > Streptophyta > Magnoliopsida > Apiales > Araliaceae > Panax > Panax notoginseng. The sequence goes on from CM029014.1 coordinate 222,291,629, forward strand.
GCCAATTCATTGCACCCAAATGATATAAATAGAATTGGAGAGAGAAAAGTGAGCATTTGCACATTTTTTTCCTACAAACACTCAACTACACTCTCTCCACCCAAAACCTATGAAACTTACTTGCTAGATCAGTCACCAATCAAGCCCCACGAATAGCATTAACAAATCAGGAGGTCAGAATCAAAATCAAAGCTTAGAAAAGGTTTAAACCCTAGTTGAAAAATTCGATCTTGATCTTCTGTTAAAAGCTATGTTTTTGTGTTAGAATATGTTGTTTAGAGTGTCATTAAGTGATCTGGGTTGATAGATGTTGGATCAATAATATCTATAAGCTCGGATCTAGTGTTTTTGCAAATCTGGAAATTTTGTTTTTGGTGGTTTGACAAGGAATGTCAGTGGTCGTATATCTTGGTATGTTTATGGTTTATGTTGTTTTAAGCTTTATATGTGTAGCCTGCCATGTTGTCTTTAATATGAAAGTGGAATCACTGTCATTGGATGTCTAGATCGAAAGTTATTGTTGGTCAAAGGTCGTTGACCAACCATGACCGAGTATGAATCTGGGCAGCCCAGAACTGCCCAGAACGCTCTGACAGCTTGTTCATCCTTCTAGATCTTGCTTGTTGTTATTGTTTTGTTATTGTTGTTGTGATAAAAGTATAGTCTGTTGTCTTGACTTTAGATCCTTGGCTTTATATCGTGTAAATAAACAACAGATCGAATGTAGTATATAAGTGGTCAAAGTAGGCCACTTGGACTGATTCGGCATTTCTGGGAATTTCCAGAAAACTTGAAGAACAGCTTCATGACCATGTTTGACCGTGTCATAGATTGTTATGTTATTGTTGTTAGACTGAGATAAAGATTTTTTTGTTGTTCCTTGTCATATATACTACAATTATGAACCTCAAAACCCCCAAAATCATGATTAGAACTACAACTAATTCGAACATGAATGTGCCCACTCGGATACCTGGGTTTCTGGAAAAACCCAGAAGTCGTCTGACGATGAGTTTGGTTGGCCAAATCGTTTTGTTGTGTTGTTGTTTGAGCAAGTTAATACTTGATAACTGTATTATTACATGTGAACTACTATGTAAAAGCTTAAGTTAGCCCAGAACTTGATCAGATTGTAATTTAAAGCTGGTCAAACTTAGTATGTTGGTAACCGGCATGTCAGTGTTCTTGAGGCTCAAGAACACCAACAGCGACGCTTAGTGTCGCTAAAAGCTTACAGCAACGGATTATTTAATTTCTAATTTCAGATTTTCCAAAAAATGATTAAAAATAGAAAATAAATTCTAAAAAGTACAAAAATGGTTTTAAATTATAAAAAATAACTTTAAATTATTTGGGACATTTTTTTCATTAATATTTATAATTATTTGAATATTAATAATATTAAATTTATTTAATAAATTTATTAAATAAATTAGAGAAAAATGATTTTAATGTTATAAAAATTATTTTAAATAAGAATAAAGTGTTTTAAAATATTTTTGAGTTATAAATGTAACTTTTAATATTTTGTGATGAATTTCATTAATTAATAAATATTAATGGTAATTAAAGTTATTTAATAAATGTATTAAATAAATGATGAAAAATAGAATTAATGATTTAAAAATTATATAAAAGTTATAAAAATATTTTAAGTTATAAAATATAACTTTTGATATTTTGTCATGAAAAATATTAATATTTTAATATTAATGATATTAGATTTATTTAATAATTATATTAAATAAATTAGTTTAAAAATAATTTAAATATTACAAAAATCATTTTAAATGAAAATAAGTAGTTTAAAAATATTTTAATTTATAAAATTTAACTTTCAATATTTAAAGGTAAATTTCATTAATTATTTTCTATTAATAATATTAAAATTATTTAATAATTATAAATTAGTTTAAAAGTGATTTTAATATTATAAAAATCATATAAAATAAAAATAAAGTGTTTAAAGATATTTTATGTTATAAATTATAACTTTTGATATTTAAATGATAATTTCATTAATAATTTAATATTAATGATATTAATTTAATAATAAATGATATTAAGTTTATTTAATAATTATATTAAATAAATAGTTTTAAAATAGTTTTATTTATTTAAAAATCATTTAATAAGTATATAAATGAATTAAAAATATTTTAAGCTATAAATAATGACTTTCAATATTTCGATAAATGATACATTAATACTTTAATATTAATGGTAATTATTTAAAAATAGTTTTAAGTGTTTTGAAAAATCATTTAAGGATAATATTAATACTTTAAAGTATTTTGTGTTATTATAAATAACTTTAACCTTTTGGCAATAGTTTCATTAATAGATTAATATTAATTAAATATTAATGATATCTAATTATTCAATATTTAAATCGTTTAATAATGATTCCGGTGTTTGAAAATTTAAAATAAATTATAATAAATGATTAAAAATTATTATAAGTCATTTAAAAATAATATGATTGATACTTAAAGATATTGAACTACAGGATAGAGTCTTAGACACATAATTACCCGATAAAGCCGTCGGTACACCGACATGTTTCAGAAATTAATCTGGACTTAGATAATTTGATTAGATATGTGTTTATTTGTGATTCAATAGTTGTAGAACATACGTGACAATGTGATTAGGTTATGTGCTGACTGCAATAAGCAGTGCTATGTGTTATAGTATGCGATCAAATGATCAACTGATAGGTTATATAGTTACGAATTGTAAGCACGCATCAGACTTGGCATTTCTTTTATGCAGTAAGAAGTTTCAGAATTATATTATTATCATGTTATATTATTAACCCTATTGTGATATATTCTATATCCGATCATTGTTTATCAACATGTTAGTATATGATAATTCAGATATATATATTCTATTCGTTAATTTCTATATATGGTTATACAAGTGTCCCCACTTGGATAATCATTGTATTTAATCACATGTTGACACACACACACACACACACACACACACACACACACACACACACACACACACACACACACACATATATATATATATATATATATATATATATATATATATATATATACGTCCAAGCTAATTGACCAACTAGACACAAATTTCTAAATATCCTTGAATATGATAAAACTTATTTGTATCCAATCAAATTATTTTGGTTCAGATTCCAGACTAGTATGAACATCCCGATCAAGGGAAAACTTTTATGCGCCCAAGGCGGACAAAGTGAACGATCACATCGTTCTTGCAATGTAGTATTGATCAATACAGGGTTCATTGGATGTACACCCTCGCGCCCGTAAGTTATGACGGTTTGCGGATGAAGTTCTGCTAAACCTATTCAAAAATTAAAAACAATGTTCATAGTATGTCAACTAAACCCCATACATAGTCATTACTTAGTTTCAAAATTTTGAGATAGAATTGTTATGTTGTTATCATCGGTTCAGTTTACTTCACAACTATAAATTCGTTGTAGAAGTGATGTACAAAGAAAACATTTATTTCTTTCAGCTACTTATATTTCTAATTGTTATTACTTGCTGGGAACCCAAATGCTCACCCTTGCTTAAATTTAAATTTTTCAGCTAGGCATGATCAACCCGAAGGTTCAAACAAGAACAAGTGAAAAGGAAAGCAAACAGAACATGTTTAATGGTGTCTTTTGTAATAGTTAGACTATATTAAGATAATGATATGTATTATATATCATGTAAAGAATATAGTAAAGGTTGCGTACTTGGGATTAGACTCTGATAAATGTAAGTTAAGTTTGATATTTATATTATTGTTATTATTATTAGTATTATTTCCGCTCATAGAAATGGTATCGTGAAGCACCGAGTTCAGGTTTCAAGTACCTGAATTTAGGGGCATTACATCATGGTATCAGAGCTTAGGGTTTGAAACCTTAGGTGGGTTAGACCTTAGGCTATAACCTTAGAACAGAGGGAAATGTTGAAAATACAAATAACTCATATAGAGTTTATAAGAAGATGAATTGAATAAATTCATCGTCAAACAAAATAAAAGATAAATTATATAAAACTATTATTTGCTGTGTGTATATACTACGTGATAATCAAGATAGTTTTGTGTAGATATTAGGTGGAAAAAGAATTGGGATATCCTCAGATTGTAAAGAAAGATTTAATTTTCATAACCGAGCTAATGTCAAAGCTAATAGCTGAAATAGAGGCTCACATTGAAAGCTACCTCAATGAGGTGGTTATTTTAGAAAAGTGTAGTACCGGACCCTAAAACGATAGTATGACTGATAGGTAAAGTATAGTTAAAGAATATGTGGTCAATGTCGAGTTCTTAAACTCATATGTTTGTGGTGAGTTCTTAAACTCATAATGTATGGTAAGTTGGACAAACTAGGTGTAGTTAGGTGTGAATTGATTATTGAGGATAATGGGCATAGACAGATTTCTAAGCAATTGATCCTTAGTGGAGGCGTAAGAAATAAGTAATACTAGTATTAATTGAGCATGTATGATTATATGTTATGTATATAATAGGTATGTTTGTATAAGGTAATATTTTTTAAATTTTGTATAAGTTGTGGCTGCGATTCCCGACTTTTGGGTCACAATGGGATAACGGATGATTAAAGCAATATGTGCTAAGGTATGTCAAGTAATATGAGTATAAATTTGGTATAAAGATAGTAGTTAATTATATGAGTACTGGTTAATGCAGAAAACCAAAATTTTAAAATAGATAATATTTAGAGTACATGATTATTCGAAAAGAAAGTTTTGTGTTATATGATTATACGTATATGATAAGGCTTAGAATAAAGAATAAATTGTGATAATGCCGCCAAGGAGACGAAAACAAAATACACGGACAGAAGAACCTGTCAACAAAGCTGGAAGATAACCAGACCCGATACAGAATTTTGCGAATATGGACGATCAAGCTATGCAGAACGGAATACCAGTCGCCAGAAGATCAGCCAGATAATCGATCAACGAGCGTCAAAGACTTCAAGGCAATCAGACCGCCAGGATTTAGATGATCAACTGACTCGGTGGAAGCATTTGTGATAGCTAAGATAACGAAGGGGCAAAAGATAGTTTTGTCACCTATACAATAAAAGGAAAGGAGATAAAGGGAAAGTCTGTATGTTTTAAGTGTGAATCAATGGAGTATAAGGTGGAAGACTGTCCAAAAAGGAGGAGGGAGACAAGGAATGTACAGACAAGGAAAAGGCATCAGGACATTGGTGACGACGGGACCAACATCAATAATCAAACCAACGAAATCAACCGTCAGCGTCTTCAACATGACCGTTCAAGAAACTGTAGTAGCCGAGGATGCAATTCCAGGTATTACTCGAACAAATTTTATTTTCTTATATATAGTAAATTATTTTATAAAGATATTTTGAAGGAGGAATTTGAGTTCTTTTAGGAATCAAATTCCCGTTTAATCAGAAAGACAAGCTTTATGTGGATAGTTAAAGATCAGTTCGATCAGATTATGATCGAGATCTACTTGCAATAATTGTGTATGCTATGTATCCTGGTATGTATAGGTTTTAAAACGGTGATTCCAGGGACAAAATCTTTATAAGGGAGGGTGAATGTAACAACCCGATATTTTTATATAATTAAATCAGAAATTTTGCATATAATTTTTTTATTATTATTTTAAAGATGAGGATTTGTACAAGATAATGTGTATATGTAATTATGTGATAAATAAATTTATATTTATTACATGAATATTTACAAATAATTTATGTTAGAATTATTGATTATTATAAAGTATATTCTTATAATAAATAATATTATAGTAGAAATGTTTTATTATTTATTTTCCATAAAAATATGATTATTATATTATTTAAATAATATATGAAATGATTAAAGCACAATTATAATAATTATTTAATTATATGAATTTATGTTAGATTAATTAAGTTAATTATTTTAACTTAATTAATAATTTAAATATGTAAGAAAATTAGATATGGAATCCAAACCCTAATTTTGGATTTTGATCAAGAAATAAGAATATTAATATAATATTAATTATATTTTGATTTTTCAGTGTTATAGATATGTACAGTATGTACGTATTGATAATGGTTGGTCAATTACGATGTATTATGACCAAACCCTAGCAATAATTTGTGTAACCCTATTTTTAAATTCAAATGAGAAATTCGAGAATTTGTTGTAACTGTGTTATGTGTATTATATAATGATATGATTAATTAGATAAACCCTAATTTAAAATTTACAAACCCTAATTTCTAAAAATTAGAAAACCCTAGTATTATTCTGATAAACCCTAATTCGAAAGCCAATTACGACTTTAAGATTTGGTTAAGTTGTTATGTAATCATGATAATGTGATTAGCGATCGGAGTTATAGATATTAACTTAAATTCGGGAAACCCTAATTTTTGAAAACCCTAATTAATATTTAGAAACATTAATTTCTAGAAACTCTATTATTTATATTACAAACCCTAAATTATAAATTGGAAAATACTATTGCTAAATGGGAAAGTTAACTGCTAATTTAGTCATTCTAATGCTAATTAGTAAGTCTTTATACCTAATATGTAAATTTATATAATTAGAAAACCTAATCTAATTTAGAAAACCTTAATTCATAATTTAGAAAAATAAAATTTTATTTTAGCCCTAATTGGAAATTTCTAAAAAAATAAATTGTAGAACCTTAGGGTTAAACTCTAAGGGTTAAACCCTAAGGGTCAAACCCTAAGGGTTAGCCAAATGTCATGAATACCATTAAAATCACAAGATCATTGACCATTTTGCTCTTCTTGGATTTTTTTAAGGTTACTTCTGAAAATTGCCAAAACTTTAGTTGTTTACCTACTCAAGACTTTTATTTGTACTACATCTCCAGCACATCAGCCCTTTTATCAGCCAATTCATTGCACCCAAATGATATAAATAGAATTGGAGAGAGAAAAGTGAGAATTTGCACATTTTTTTCTTACAGACACTCAACTACACTCTCTCCACCCAAAACCTACGAAACTTACTTGGTAGATCAGTCACCAAACAAGCCCCACGAATACCATTAACAAATCAGGAGGTCAGAATCAAAATCAAAGCTTAGAAAAGGTTTAAACCCTAGTTGAAAAATTCGATCTTGATCTTTTGTTAAAAGCTATTTTTTTGTGTTAGAATATGTTGTTTAGAGTGTCATTAAGTGATCTGGGTTGATAGATGTTGGATCAATAACATCTATAAGCTCGGATCTAGTTTTTTTGCAAATCGGGAAATTTTGTTTTTGGTGGTCTGATAAGGAATGTCAGTGGTCATATATCTTGGTATGTTTATGGTTTAAGTTGTTTTAAGCTTTATATATGTAGCCTGCCATGTTTTCTTTAATCTGAAAGTGGAATCACTGTCATTGGATGTCTAGATCGAAAGTTATTGTTGGTCAAAGGTCGTTGACCGACCATGACCGGGTATGAATCTGGGCAGCCCAGAACTGCCCAGAACGCTCTGACAGCTTGTTCATCCTTCTAGATCTTGCTTGTTGTTATTGTTTTGTTATTGTTGTTGTGATAAAAGTATAGTCTGTTGTCTTGACTTTAGATCCTTGGCTTTATATTGTGTAAATAAACAACAGATCGAATGTAGTATATAAGTGGTCAAAGTAGGCCACTTGGACTGATTCGGCATTTCTGGGAATTTCCAGAAAACTTGAAGAACAGCTTCATGACCATGTTTGACCGTGTCATAGATTGTTATGTTATTGTTGTTAGACTGAGATAAAGATTTTTTTTGTTGCTCCTTGTCATATATACTACAATTATGAACCTCAAAACCCCCAAAATCATGATTAGAACTACAACTAATTCGAACATGAATGTGCCCACTCGGATACCTGGGTTTCTGGGAAAACCCAGAAGTCGTCTGACGATGAGTTTGGTTGGCCAAATCGCTTTGTTGTGTTGTTGTTTGAGCAAGTTATTACTTGATAACTGTATTATTACATGTGAACTACTATGTAAAAGCTTAAGTTAGCCCAGAACTTGATCAGATTGTAATTTAAAGCTGGTCAAACTTAGTATGTTGGTAACCGACATGTCAGTGTTCTTGAGGCTCAAGAACACCAACAGCGATGCTTAGTGTCGCTAAAAGCTTACAGCAACGGATGATTTAATTTTTAATTTCAGATTTTTCAAAAAATGATTAAAAATAGAAAATAAATTGTAAAAATTACAAAAATAGTTTTAAAAATTATTTTAAATTATAAAAAATAACTTTAAATTATTTGGGACATTTTTTTCATTAATATTTATAATTATTTGAATATTAATGATATTTAATTTATTTAATAAATGTATTAAATAAATTAGAGAAAAATAATTTTAATGTTATAAAAATCATTTTAAATAAGAATAAAGTGTTTTAAAATATTTTTGAGTTATAAATGTAACTTTTAATATTTTGTGATTAATTTCATTAATTAATCAATATTAATGGTAATTAAAGTTATTTAATAAATGTATTAAATAGATGATGAAAATAGAATTAATGATTTAAAAATTATATAAAGTTTATAAAAATATTTTAAGTTATAAAATATAACTTTTGATATTTTGTCATGAAAAATATTAATGATATTAGATTTATTTAATAATTATATTAAATAAATTAGTTTAAAAATGATTTTAATATTAAAAAATTATTTTAAATGAAAATAAGTAGTTTAAAAATATTTTAAGTTATAAAATATAACTTTCAATATTTAAAGGTAAATTTCATTAATTATTTACTATTAATAATATTAAAATTATTTAATAATTATAAATTAGTTTAAAAGTAATTTTAATATTATAAAAATCATTTAAAATGAAAATAAAGTGTTTAAAGTTATTTTAAGTTATAAATTATAACTTTTGATATTTAAAGGATAATTTTATTAATAATTTAATATTAATGATATTAATTTAATAATAAATGATATTAAGTTTATTTAATAATTATATTAAATAAATAGTTTTAAAATGGTTTTATTTATTTAAAAATCATTTAATAAGTATATAAATGAATTAAAAATATTTTAAGTTATAAATAATGACTTTCAATATTTCGATAAATGATACATTAATACTTTAATATTACTGGTAATAATTTAAAAATGATTTTAAGTGTTTTGAAAAATCATTTAAGGTTAATATTAATACTTTAAAAGTATTTTGTGTTATTATAAATAACTTTAAACTTTTGGCAATAATTTTATTAATAGGTTAATATTAATTAAATATTAATGATATCGAATTATTCAATATTTAAATCATTTAATAATGATTCCGGTGTTCGAAAATTCAAAATAAATTATAATAAATGATTAAAAATTATTATAAGTCATTTAAAAATAATATGACTGATACTTACAGATATTGAACTACAGGATAGAGTCTTAGACTCGATAATTACCCGATAAAGCCGTCGGTACACTGACATGTTTCAGAAATTAATCTGGACTTAGATAATTTGATTGGATATGTGTTTATTAATTTGTGATTCAATGGTTGTAGAACATACGTGACAATGTGATTAGGTTATGTGCTGACTGCAATAAGCAGTGTTATGTGTTATAGTATGTTATTCTAATCGATCAAATGATCTTATTACTGATAGGTATTGTATAAAGATAGAACTAAGTTACGAATTGTAAGCAGCGCATCAGGAAAGTATCTTATCTTTACATTTCCTTTATGCAATGGACATGAGTAAGAAGTTTCAGAATTATATTATTATTATGCTATATTATTAACCCTATTGTGATATATTCTATATCCGATCATTGTTTTATCAACATGTTAGTATATGGTAATTCAGATATATATATATATATATATATATATATATATATATATATATATATATTGTTCGTTAATTTCTATATATGGTTATTGTGACAACCCGAAAATTTAGAAGATCTTGAATGATTAAATTAAAGGTTAAAGTTTAAAATCTAGAGTGAAAATAGATGGTTTATTTAAAATTTTTAAGAAAATCTAAGGAAATGGTACGTTGAAATGATTCAACAATAAGGATACATGCAAAAATAAGATCTAAATCAATGATTCGGTATTGTGATTCCGAGGACAGAATCCTTATAAGGAGGGGAGAATGTAATGATTTAGAAAATCCTGTATAATATTCAATTAATATAATGTCAAATTTTGCATATGAATTTTTGATGTTACTCCTCATTATGACAAAATTATTATTTATTTAATAGTTTATTTAGCATCTTAATTTTTGAAGGATAAAGAAATAATGTACCATCATGAATTATTTAAGAATTACATGGAATAGTCATTTTAATGATATATGTGCTAGCTATTGTTGCTAGAGAAAATAATAGATAAAAGTCCATCTGTTTTAATTTAATAAGAGGACATATTAAGACATTGGGCCATATTAAATTTTACTAATTATACTTGTAAGCCTTTTCAATTAATTTGAATATAAGTTGAGTCTATAAGAATATAATAAAAGGCCAATTCTAACCTATCTTCTAGCCCAATTCTGCAGCCCCAATTATTAACAAGAGTGGATTGGTTCAAGCCCCAAATCATGAGTTGTCAAAACCCAATCCTATAAACCCATGGGTGTGTAGTAAGATAACTGCTTCAAACTAATTTCCTTAACATGGCCTGAATACTCATTTAGATGGCAAGTCTATGAGTCCTAAGTTAGTTCTTAACTGGTAGTTAGTACAGTTACCAGTAGTTAGCAGGTAAGTTAGTTTGGCTAACAACCAAATAACAGGACAGCTACACTTGCAGAGGATAAGGTAGCAAGTAAGCTAAGGTCTACTAGGGTGGCTGGGTAAGGGCCAAATTAGCTAGGCTAGGACTGAGTGCAGCTGCTTGGTAGGGTGGCTGAGTAGGGGCCAACTAGAGGTGATGTGAGTAACAGTAGAAGAAGCTAGGCTCAGCCATAAAAGGCCAAGTTTATTGCCCAAAACCAATTAGCTTCATCACCTAACTGAGTCCAAAAGAAAAAGCAGTAACGATCATATAGAGTGATAGTGAGAGTGAAGAGTACGGCTAGAGGAAGAGGAGAGGCTGGGCAGTACAACTCCATTGTAACCATTCGAATCAACAAGCAAGCATTCTGGCCTTCCTAATCCTTCGTTCCTATTCCTTTAAGTGTTAGCAATTAGACTGCTAGTGGCTAAGTAACATAAATGACTGTTGTGAACTGTTGTGATTAAGACTGCTAAGATTGTTTATTTTCTTTTTGTTGTTTAAGCCATACGGCTAGGGGCAGTAAGCTAGAGATCATGTAAAATATACATATATAAAGACTACACCCCAACTGCTTGATAAAATGTTTGTAAGAGGGCTGTTGGTATCAACTGTGTTAAATATGAGTACAGTCGAGCCAAATTCTATGCCAATATTATATATTGAAGTCCTAAAGATACAAAGGTGCTAAGAGGGCAATTTTTGCATGAACATAAGATGTTATAACTGATTGTATACCAGTCCATATATGAACTAAGCATTTAACTATGACTGAGCCACTGTTTTAAGGATTTTGTATGCCAGACTAAAGATTGATAATGACTGATTTGGTATAAGCTATTCTATGTCATCCAAACATATATTATGCATATAAAAGATATAGTATAAGCTTCTATGTGCACATTTATGCTATCTTTGTAAGCATGTTGGTAAATCATGTTTGTTTTTGGAGTTAAATACCAACGAGGGCTGGGTTGACCTAAAACATAAAGACCATGACTTAGATGCTTTAAAAAAAAGATGGTAGATAGAAGGTACATGTGTGATGAAGGCATATATATTAGTGCTTGCTACCATTTGGTGTAATAAGCCTTGCCTAAAATGTTTGTCTAAAACTGTTATAATGGCAAAAACAGTATGGCTGGGAAGGAAGTCCAAAATGGTGGTTAAACTCTAACATAAAATATAACTATGCTTCAAGTACACTCTATGCCAATGTATAACATGTATTGGTGTAACACTTGAGAAAAACAAAGTGAAAAAGGGACTGAAAATTTACTGTTATAACAAAGTAAAGTATGAACTTAAAACATTTAGCATATGTGGTAATAATTAGAGGGTTTGAGGTATGTCAAGTTAAAATGAAACTTAATTTCTTGTTAAAAATGAAAAGTTAAAATGAAAACTTAATTTTTTGATAAACTGGACAGTTTTACTCCCTTTTTCCATTTCTCTAAAAACTTCAGTTTGGAGTGTTAATAATCTGTGAAAAATAGTTGCTATACCAGCTATAATATGTCAACAACTGACTCTGATAGAATCCTTGGTTTGTATGAGATAAAATGAGCAAAAAGGGGAATGTTGGTATATATATATATATATATATATATATATATATATATATATATATATATATATATATATATATATATATAACTGCAGGCAGCAGCAGTTGCAGTGGTGCACCAGCATGCTGCTAGGCACACTGTGCTGCTGCAGTCACTACATGGTTGAGTTGTTGAACTATTTTGTGTTAAAACTATTTGGAATAAGTCTATATCCAGGAAAATTTTTGCCAAGTATATTGAATATATAACATATATAGGAAGTAAAAATCATTGCAAATTGAGCTTTTGAATACCTGAGGCTGTTATAGAAAAATGTAATTAAACCATGTCTATATATAGACTGTTTTGATGAGGTAGTACTGAACCTTGCCTACTTAGTTCTAATATAAACTCAAAAATTGTTATATAGATTTTTGAGCTGCTATATAAACTGCTGTGGGATCTAACTGAATAACATAGTATGTTGCTATCATGACTGAATGTTAATATGATAGGTGTTGATATATTAAGTTGTTGTATGAAATTGACTGCTGTCTAAAGCAGTAGCAATGACAGCAATTGACTGCTAACTGTTGTGTTAGCAGTTAGATCTGTGGGTCAAGCATAGTATATCAAGGTTAACCCATAAAGCTTACAAAATATATCAAGTTGAGGGCTGAGCTGGGATCTTAAGAACTGCTGTCCATGACAGCAGTGGTTGTTAACACCCAAAGGTCGAGAAAAAGAAATCAAAAGCTAGGTAACTTAAAAACCATATGATGCAATAAGTAGCTGCAGTGACATTTTGGACAAACTGAGTAAACTTGTTGGCTCTCATTTTGTTTTGATGTACTTTTAGAAAATTATGAGGTAGCAAGAAAGACTTGGTGAATAAGTTACTGTCCAAGGACAGTAACTGTTAATCATGCCAGTAGGCAGTCATGAATCCACTATAAGTTGTCTTAAAGAGTCCAAAATGGTAAATGGTAAGAACAATTTCTATTATATCAAACTGTTGGCTGAACTGAGATGTAATTTTTATCAAAAATGAGTCTTGGAGCTGCTGTTAGACAACAACAAAATTTATATAAGTCAACTGCTATTGCAGTCTTGGAAAAACCTTTTTTGGCTTTGTGATACAACTCAAAGTGTGGAACTTATGTGCAAGCTACATTTCACATAGGAAAGTAAAGGATAAAAGGAAGTAATGCTACTGCCTTTAGGCAGTAGCAGGTCACAAATCAAACAACTGCTAATTAAGGCAGTTCTAATTAGCTAGTTAACCTTAAAGGAAATGTGAAGAATTAGGCATAGAAGGGTATTAAAATTACCAAAATGACCTTGAACACAAAACCTGCCTAAGCCCCAAATGGCCAAACAAAGCTTGACTGCCACAAGTTGATCAAGTTGGGACTGTTTTGGCATAGAGATGAAAAATTAAGAATGTTCCACTTTAATATGCAAGAATAACCTATAAAGTGTTATAAGAATTTTAAAATGGTAGATACTTGCAAAAACATGAAATAAGCTACCTTGTATACTAAAGTCTCTGAAACGAGACATGAAGCATTAATATGTTAAAATCCTAATAAGATGTAAGCTATACACATGTTGTGTGACACCATTAAAGAGAAAAATGGTGAAGATAAGAACATGGATGAGATATTTGAAAAATGTATTAATTACATATAAGAAATCTATCTATGGCCACTGAAACTACGTGATATATGACTTGACTATGTGACTAACATATATGCTTGATTCCTATTACTTGTTGTAAGCATGTCAAACCCTATTAAAGAGAAAATTGACTAATGTGAAAATATGGATGAGATATTTGAAAAATGTATAAAATATAGGAATCTAACTACAAACTTGACCACTAAAAATATGTGATGTATGATTATATACAAGCTATGTGGCTTAGCTAATTAGCTAATAAGCTTGTAAATGCAAATAATTGTGTAGGCTCTGTGAGAACGTATTAAGCTGAATCAATAGTCTACAAACGAGACAAGTTTCTAACTCTTACTCTTTATTGAGCAAGTATTCTGCAGTAGACAGGTTCTTTAATTTTTGAACTGTCTCTCCCTATTATGAATAATATAAGGTTAAATAACCTTTTTATTCCAATCAGCTTCAAAAGAATAGTATATTGAACTTCTCTCTTACATGAGTTATATTGAAAGCATGTCAATGCCATTAATTCGGTTAGACAACTGTTGAGATACATTGATATTATTCTTGAAAATCTCATTTAAATGTTCTCCAAACCATCTTTGTTATGGTGTGGACTCTTGTATAATGTTGTGAACGAATAACCCTTTTATAGGAGCATATTGTACCGGACATATGATTCTGAAGGACATGTAAAATGTCATTATACTGTTATGTTGTGCACAATATAGGATACTTAGGCTGATCCCCTAAAGTACGAGTCTAGGATATAAAACAGCTTTTATAAACTGTATGTATCCATGGATTGTAGTATTATTACTGTCAATTCTAGTAAAGAGTTCACTGGTCATTTGACCTTACAGCATGCTAAAGTCTAACTTTTCAGACTCAACACTTTTAAAGAATTATCTTGTTCAGTATTTATTATTGAATCCTTATTAATATAATATTTATGTTCCATTATATTTAGCTGCTTATTTCCTTGCTGAGCAAGCTTGTTGCTCATCCTTGCGTTAAATATAATGTTTTCAGTTAAGAATGAAGTTGCTGGTCCATCTGGAAAAGGCAAAGGAAAGGGCAAAGTTGTTGAATAGTCTTTTATTAAGCGCATGTGCTTATTTAAGTAGTAAATGCAATAAATACTATTAGTACTATGTTGTGTAATGATATTCGATTCATAAGTTATGTAAATGTCTATAGAACCTGGGATTTACGTTATGTAATATAAGATAGTTTTCTTTAATATGAATGGGTATATTAGTATCGTGAGCACCAAACTTGAGTTAAAGATAACCCGAATTTAGGGGCGTCACAGTTATACAAGTGTCCCCACTTGGATAATCATTGTATTTAATCACATGTTGATATATATATATATATATATATATATATATATATATATATATACGCTAATTGACCAGCTAGACACAAATTTCTAAATATCGCTGAATATGATAAAACTTATTTGTATCCAATCAAATTGTTTTGGTTCGAATTCCAGACTAGTATGAACATCCCGATCAAGGGAAAACTTTTATGCGCCCAAAGCGGACAGAGTGAACGATCACATCGTTCTTGCAATGTAGTATTGATCAATACAGGGTTCATGGGATGTACACCCTCGCGCCCGTAAGTTATGACGGTTTTCAAATGAAGTTCTGCTAAACCTATTCAAAAATTGAAAATAATGTTCATAGTATGTCAACTAAATCCCATATATAGTCATTACGTAGTTTCAAAATTTTGAGATAGAATTGTTATGTTGTTATCATCGGTTCAGTTTACTTCACAACTATAAATTCGTTGTAGAAGTGATGTACAAAGAAAATATTTATTTCTTTCAGCTACTTATATTTCTAATTGTTATAACTTGTTGGGCACCCAAATGCTCACCAGCCCTTGCTTAAATTTAAATGTTTTCAGCTAGGCATGATCAACCCGAAGGTTCAGACAAGAACAAGTGAAAAGGAAAGCAAATAGAATATGTTTAATGGTGTCTTTTGTAATAGTTAGACTTTATTAAGATAATGATATGTATTATATATCATGTAAAGAATATAGTAAAGGTTGCGTACTTGGGATTAGACTCTGATAAATGTAAGTTAAGTTTGATATTTATATTATTGTTATTATTATTAGTATTATTTTCGCTCATAGAAATGGTATCGTGAAGCACCGAGTTCGGGTTTTAAGTACCTGAATTTGGGGGCGTTACAGTACCGAAGAAGGGTGGTATGACCGTCGTTACTAATGAGAATAATAAGTTAATTCCAACTCGAACAGTGACGGGGTGGAGAGTCTGCATGGACTACCGCAGGCTCAACAAAGCTACAAGGAAAGATCATTTTCCACTACCGTTTATCGATTAGATGTTAGATAGACTAGCGGGTCATGAGTATTATTGCCTTCTAGATGGTTATTCAGGCTACAATCAGATTATGATAGATCCAAAAGACCAGGAAAAGACTACCTTCACATGTCCTTACGGCACTTTTGCTTTCAAAAGGTTGTCTTTCGGGTTGTGCAACGCTCCAGCCACCTTTCAGAGATGCATGATGGCTATATTTTCAGACATGGTGGAGCAAAATGTGGAGGTATTTATGGATGATTTCTCAGTCTTCGGGGACTCGTTTGAGTTATGCCTTGAAAATTTGGTAATGGTTTTGAAGAGGTGCGTTGAGACGAATCTAGTGCTGAACTGGGAAAAGTGCCACTTCATGGTATAAGAAGGAATTATACTGGGACACAAGGTTTCGAAGAAGGGACTCGAGGTGGACAGGGCCAAGCTGGAAACTATTGAGAAATTACCACCACTTACGTCTGTAAAAGGTGTTCGTAGTTTTTTTGGGACATGCAGGTTTCTACCGTAGATTCATCGAGGACTTCTCCAAGATAACTAAACCACTATGCAGTTTATTAGAGAAGGATGCACAGTTTAATTTTGATGAGGCTTGTGTGTCGGCATTTGAGCACTTAAAAGGGAAATTAACATCAGCACCAGTTATTACTGCACCAGATTGGGATTTGCCATTTGAGCTGATGTGTGATGCCAGTGATTACGCCGTAGGGGCTGTTTTGGGGCAGAGGAAAGAGAAGATGTTTCATGTGATTTATTATGCCGGCAAGACCCTTACAGATGCACAGTTAAACTACACCACCACAGAGAAAGAGTTATTGGCAGTGGTGTACGCCTTTGATAAATTTTGAGCATATCTGATTGGCACAAAGGTGATAGTGTATACGGATCACACGGTAATTTGACATTTAGTGGCAAAGAAGGATGCAAAGCCCCGGTTGATCAAATGGATTTTATTACTGCAGGAATTTGATTTGGAGATCAAGGACAGAAAGGGCACTGAAAATCAAGTGGCAGACCACTTATCTCGACTTGAGAATCCGAAAAGGGAGGCAGACGACAAAGTTGTGATCAATGAATCCTTTCCAGATGAACAGTTGTTTGTGGTGAAAGGGGAAGTGCCATGGTTTGCAGACTACACGAACTATTTGGTGAGTAAGATGCTACCTTCTGACTTGTTGGGTTATCAAAAGAAAAAATTTCTGCATGATGTCAAATGGTTTATATGGGATGAGCCATACTTGTTTAAACAGTGTGCTGATCAAATGATAAGAAGGTGTTCCCATATAGCGAGACCGAGGGAATTCTGCAGGACTGTCATTCTTCTGTATATGGGGGTCACTATGGTGGGAGAGCGAACAGCGGCTAGAGTGCTACAAGCAGGATTCTGCTGGCCGACAATTTTCAAGGATGCCTACAATTTCGTCCAAAGGTGTGATAGATGTCAGAGAGTTGGGAACATCTCGAAAAGAAATGAAATGCCATTGAATACGATCCTCAAAGTAGAAATTTTTGATGTGTGGGGGATTGACTTCATGGGCCCTTTTATTTCTTCTTGCGAAAATCTCTACATCTTGCTCGCAGTGGATTATGTGTCGAAATGGGTAGAAGTGGCAGCTCTTCCAACAAATGATGCCAAGGTAGTCCTCTAGTTTTTACATAGAAGTATCTTCACTAGGTTTGGGACTCCTAGGGCCATCATTAGTGATGAAGACAGTCATTTCTGTAATAGTCAGTTTACAGCTTTGTTGGCCAAGTATGGGGTGAACCATCGTATTGCTACAGCTTATCACCCACAAACGAATGGCCAAGCGTAAGTGTCAAATCGAGAAGTGAAAAGAATCCTTGAAAAAGTTATAAATCCCACAAGGAAAGACTGGTCATTAAAATTGGATGGTGCAGTATGAGCATATAAGAATAGTGATTTAGTTGATGCATAATAGTTAAATTTAGACAACTTTTTTCGTGGATCGATACTCGACTTACTCTGTATTGCTTGTTGACACATGTATACTTGCATGAGTTAGAGCTCTTTTGTTAGAACTAAAAAAGAGGCAACAAGTTTTTGCATACAAAACACCGTTGGGCATGTCACCTTTTCAGCTTGTGTATGGAAAAGCCTGTCACCTTCCTATAGAGCTAGAGCATAAGGCATATTGGGCGATTCGGAAGCTCAATTTTAATTTGAAAGCTGCAGGGGAGAAACACCTACTCCAACTCAATGAGTTGGATGAATTCAGATTGCAGGCATATGAGAATTCAAAGCTATACAAGGAGAAGGTGAAGAAATAGCATGACCGAAAGATCATTGATAGAACATTCGAACCGGGACAAAGGGTTTTGCTTTATAACTCCAAACTTAAACTTTTTCCTGGGAAGCTGAAATCGAGATGGTCAGGGCCATTTAGAGTGAAGACTGTATATCCGTATGGTGCAATTGAAGTATTTGATAAGTTTGTGGACAATCCTTTTAAGGTGAATGGACAGCGATTGAAACACTACTTCGGTGGCGAGGTGGACAGACAGAAAGTCACCTCAATTCTGTCTTCAACATAAGATTCAGAGACAGTCAAGCTAATTGACTATAAATTAGCGCTTGATGGGAGGCAACCCATTATTTCTATCTCTACTCTTTATTTATTCAGTTTAGGTTGCTTTAGTTAGTTTATCTTTATTTCATTTTGATAGTTTGTATGCTTTGCATAATTGAATGTGTAGCTGAATTTGCATTGAGAGGTGTTTGTAGTAGTATAGATTTTATTTGGTCATTTATACTTACTCAGTAGTTCACACTTTGACATGAGAGATTTGTGTTTATGTAGGTGTACTGGAGTGACAGCAATATTGTCTTGCAGTAGGGAGCATGAAAACTGGAAGTGCAGGAAAGAGCCTCGCACGGCCGCGCATGGAGATGCCTAATACTCACGCGCCCACGCGCTTGCCTGCCAGACTGAAAAAATTACACTCACGCGCCCGCGCCTGATCTCTATTGAAATGTAGCGCGGCCGCGCGCGACACCGGACAGTGAAATTTTTTAACCTTTAAAACAGGTGTTATTGCTCATTTGGTCTCTCATTTGAAATCACACAGAGGCGTATTCTCTTGCTCTCCTCGACACACACGTCTCCTCACCTCTTGGCAGTTACAAATATCCTCTCCATTACGTGATTGTCGCTTCAGTATTTACACCCACGATTACAGCCACGCTTCATAAGTGCAGTATATATCTAGGGTTTCTGATTGGGTTGTGCAGAAACGAGTTTGGGGGTACTCTCATCATCGAGCAAATCATTTGCATTCTCTCTATCTTCTACAAATGGATCCAAAACGAGCACGCTCCGTCTCTTCTTCCTCATCCTCGTCCTCTAGTAACCAAGAAGAGGATGTCGTGGACCACACGAAATTTATCAGTTTGGAGGCACAAATAGAATATTATCGAATCGTGGCCAAATCGTTTGTGAAGGAACGGGGATTTAAGCCTGAGAAGCAAGATGGCCAACTATGGAATATGATACGAGAAAGAGGTTGGCTTGGCTTGGCTTGGCTGCATCTCCTATGCCTATTCCCATGGGGGTTGTTCTAGAGTTCTACGCGAATGCTAAGGACATAATGAGAGGGATAACGTTGGTTCAAGGAGTGCAAGTGGATTTTTAACCTCTAGCGATCCGAGCAGTTTTCAGAATAAATGATGCACCACCGACTGGGTCTGCTAATTGGGTCGAAGGTGCGCATCTAGAAACAGATTTGGAATTAGTAATTACTGAATTGTGCATTCCAGGAACAAAGTGGAATTAGAAGGCAGGAACGAATGAGCCTAAAACTTTTCCAGCGTCCGCCTTGAATCGATATGTAAAAGCATGGAATCTATTTATCTGTGCCAAGTTAGTTCCGTCATCTCGCCAGCATGAAATAACCACTGAGCGGGCTATCATTTTGTGGGGCATCATCAAAGGCAGGTATATTGACGCAGGTCACCTAATTCATCAAAACATGCAGCGTTATTTACGGGGGAGCACTACGGGGGGTATTCCACATGCTTCTGTGGCAGCCATGCTTTATGTTCAACAAGGAGTCCAGTGGGATAACGAGCAAATGCAGAACCCGAGCCAAGACATCACACATGCAACTATTGCCAAGTTCAAGGATTGGACGGGTGGTGAACCGCATCCGAGAATATTAGGTTTTATCATTCAGCCCACATTTCTAGAGTCCCCACTGCAACCATCTCAGACTGATGAAGCAGGACTATCCACTCAAGCACCGACTGCTAATGGGGATTGACAACTCCGAAGGTTGGAGCGTAAGGTTGATGCCATGTACGATAACTTCGCAGCGTTTGCTACGGGTTTGATGAGGTCCCTAGCAGAGACATTTGCACAGCAAGGGACAACGCTCGAGTGGCCACAGTTCAGGACAGCCGTGCCATATCCACCATCGAATTCACCACCCGAAGAGGGTGGTACAGCTGAGCAGTAGGGGAGTTTCTCTAACCCTATATCTCCAATCATTGGGGCAATGAATATTAGAAGTTTGGGGGTATTGGGGTAGTAGTGTAGTTTCATATTGTTTTTGCATGATTAGTTTAAAATTGGCATGTTTATGTGTTAGTATATGTGCATGTTTAGTTTGTAGAAAATTTGTGGTTTTTAGTCATTATTACTTGTGTTATTATATGTTTCGTTGCATTTTATGTGTCGTGCATGTCTCACAAATTCTAACTTTATGGAAATTTCGTCTAGCCGATGATGAAAGTGAATTTTGAAGGATTGTGGAGTATTTTGGATAACATGAACCTAGTTATAATGTTTTACACGATGAAATTTATGTTGCTGTTTAGATGCTTTCGGTTTGCACGGACGTGTTCACAACTGCTTGTAGGCATAAGAATGATGTGTTGCATTGTTTAATAGAAAATGTGGTTTTAAAAAGAGAAATATGTGAAACATGGACTTAGGCTGTGCAAAAACATTGATATTCAAACTTTGGGAAAACATGGATATGTATAAAAAAAAACCAATAACAATAATGTGGCTAGTTTTATTTCGGGGCCCAGGCTACTTGAGCAAGTATGCCCGAGGGGATTGTCTTTACACCTAGCGCCCTAAGGTATTTCATGGTCTGGGAGTCGTTGGTTGAAAGCTCGCTAAGGGGTAGCAGTGTTTGCCTAATGGAATAAGGCATTGCACAGTCATGTGAAAAAAAAAGAAAAAAAAGAAAGAAGAGAAATCGAAAAATAAAAAGAAAAGAAAAATAGCAATAAACACCGCGGGAAAGAGCAAAAATCGCCCTCATGAGTAGCAATAAAATAGTTAAGCCCATTGTTGAACCTTAGTTTATTTTGATATGTTGGAACAGTCTTTGTTGCATAAGTATACATGAGTCTTGATTTAGACTGTAATTTTCTGTTTTGAGCAGTTTAGCATGTGTATTCTTTGCTTAAATCAAGTTTTGGTGAACATAACACACACACATAACATCTTTATAGCATATATTAATTATCTGAGTGTATGATATTATGCCTATAGTTTGGTTGGAATTTGTATTCTTGAATCTGGATAATTTGCTGAGGCATTTTGGACTGAAATTCTGTTATAGCTAGAACAATGTGAGACTCGTTTGCATCATAATTTAGTTGCATAACATGTAGTGGCATTTTCAGTGTTTAAGCTGTATGTATTGCTTGAGGGCAAGTAATAGTTCAAGTTTGGAGGTATTTGATAAGTGGGTTTTATACCTACTTATTGGATATCAATTCACGCGAACTATGCCCATCTCAAGTATATTTTAGTGTGTTGGTAGTTGCATTTCGTAATATTTTGCATTGCATGTACTGAGAACTCCTTTGGTGTAAACGTGCAGGAAATGACATAGATTTGCAATGGTAGATGGCATGAGGCTAATGGAAGCATGACGCGAGGAACAATTGGAGGTATGCAACTGAGGATGGATGAAGGAAGAGTGGCATGACAAAGAATCAATAGCAGCAGGACAACGCAGTAGTAGCAGCAGAACCAGAATCCAAACTGTAGAAGTCGCGCGGCTACATAGGCTTAACACACGCACCCGCACAAGCAACCAGACTGCACTGACTTGGCCTTCGCGCGCCCGCGCGAGAATTACACAGGAACCGCGCTTGGCCGCGCGCGCTGTTGACTGAGGCTGCTGACTTTATTTTAATTTTTAAAATTCAAGTGTTTTAGTTGGTATAAACGATTATGGTTAGCACCAGACGCGACTATCTTGAGTTTTTACATACTTTTCATAGCAAAGAACTAGGGTTTACACATTGGGAGATATTACCATTGGAGAGTCAAGCATAACATCATTATTTTATAATTCTTCTTTGAAATTCTGTCATTGTGAATGCTTTACTTTTATGTTGCTGGATATTATTGAGGATTTGAACGTTACGTTTGGTTTATAATCATCAATTGGGTTTGATCGATTCTCTCTTCTCTCTTTCAATTGTTGTTTATTTTCCATGCGTTGCTTTGATCTCATAATGGCTTTTGGTTCAGTCATGAACTAAACTCCATTATGGGATTCTAACGGAATTTAATATGTAGTCTAACTTATGGCCTGATTGTTGAATTGTTTTACGTATCATAAGGAATTTCTATCATGGTTGATTTGCATGCATGAATGATTGATCACCATTCGTTTTAGGAGCTTGTATGGAATTGAAAAATAACATGCGAGTATGGATTGTAATCATGATAGCATGCGTATATAGGGCTGTTTTGCTTAGCTTTATATTTTGTGAATCAGATAGACATATATTGTTTCACCGTATGAGTTAAATAAGAGCTTGTGCTTAAATTCATTATGGTTGCACTTTCACATAGAAATATAGTGGGGTTGGTTTTGTTGAAGATTACATGATGTCTATCGTATGTGGATGTTATGTGAGTAGGTCATAATACGTTGAAAAATGGTTATATCTACATTAGTGCTCTTGGCTACTTTTCTGTGATACGTGCATAGTTGTGCATGATTGTGGTAGTTAGATGAACTATTAAATGAAGTTAGGATCCCATTATTTCCAGATTTGATTTACTACATCATTATTCTTATTTTAGTTATTATTTGCATTTAGAGTAATTCACAATTATAAGCATTAATTTGAGCATATAATAATAGTGATTTATTTAATGCATAATAGTAAAATTTAGACAACTTTCTCCGTGGATCGATACTCGACTTACTCTGTATTGCTTGTTGACACATGTATACCTGCATGAGTTAGAGCTCTTTTGTTAGAACTAAAAAAGAAGCAACAAGAGTAAAGGATGCTTTGCATATGGAGTTGCAGATCACCAGATCAAGAATTGTCCAAAGAAAGGAAATAATGATGGGAAGCTGACAAGCGGGGGACCAACCCCACCCAATCGACCAACTGCAAGGACATTCAATATGACAGTGCAGGATGCAGTGGCATCAAAGGAGGTGGTATCAGGTATCATTCCCGTCAATAAAGTTAATGCCTTTATACTATTTGATTCGGGTGCTACCTGTTCCTTTATATTTGAAGAGTTTGCTCAACAGTTAGAATTAACTCCTGAAAGATTGGATCGTCCTGTGAACATAGAGGTCGCAAATAAAGAAGTCATTCCC
This sequence comes from Panax notoginseng, assembly GCA_016801055.1. Lineage (NCBI taxonomy): Eukaryota > Viridiplantae > Streptophyta > Magnoliopsida > Apiales > Araliaceae > Panax > Panax notoginseng. The sequence continues at coordinate 222,315,597 of CM029014.1, forward strand.
GTGAATCATGTCCATAAAAATTATAGTGTGGATATACGAGGTCATAATTTTACCGTGAATCTAATTCCCATCCGATTAGGTGAATTCGACGTAATACTAGAAATGGATTGGTTATATAACCATGGGGCAGTAATTAATTGCCAAAAGAAATGCATAAACCTTCAAACTCCTAGTAAATCCAAAATTATGTTTTATGGTAGCAAATCGCCAAGACAGTCATGTTGGCTGACGATGATGCAGGCCAAGAAGTTGTTAAGAAAAGGGTGTGTTTGTTATTTAGCACAAGTAGTTGACACCCAAAGAATGGAACCGGAAATAGAACAAATACCTATAGTGAGGGAATTCCTGGATATATTTCCAAATGATTTGCCAGGGTTACCACCAGACCAGGAGATTGAATTCGTGATAGACTTAGTGCCTGATACAAACCCAATTTCAAAAGCTCCATACCGAATGGCTCCGGTAGAGATGAAAGAACTAATGATTCAGTTACAAGAATTGTTAGACAAAAAGTACATTCAACCAAGTGTGTCTACCTGGGGAGCACCTGTGTTATTTGTTAAAAAGAAGGATGGATCGTTACGACTGTGTATCGATTATAGAGAATTGAACAAAGTCACAATAAAAAACAAGTATCCCTTACCAAGAATTGACGATCTTTTTGATCAACTGAAGGGAGCTCGTTATTTTTCCAAAAAAGATTTGCGTACGGGTTATCACCAATTGAAAGTGAGGAATGAAGACATGCCAAAGACCGCATTCAAGACTCGTTACGGCCACTATGAGTTCCTAGTGATGTCATTTGGGCTGACTAATGCACCGACATCATTCATGGATTTAATGAACCGGGTATTCAAACCTTACTTAGATAAATTCGTGGTGGTATTCATTGACGATATCTTGATCTATTCAAAGACTCGAGAGGATCATGCTGAACATCTGAAGATGGTACTGGAAATCTTGAGAAGAGAAAAGTTGTACGCAAAGTTTTCAAAATGCGAGTTTTGGTTGGAAAGAGTGCAATTTTTGGGACACATGATTGACCATGAAGGGATATCAGTAGATCCGACAAAAGTGGAGGCGGTAATTAACTGGGAACGACCGAAGACACTGACTGAAATACGAATTTTCTTGGGTCTAGTAGGTTATTACCGTAGATTCATCAAAGATTTTTTAAAATTGTCAGGACCTTTGACGAATTTGACCCGAAAAGCCGTAAAATTTGTTTAGTTAGAAAAATGTGAAGAAAGTTTCCAAGAACTAAAGAAAAGATTGAGTGAAGCACCAGTGCTATCCATGCCAGATGATACGGGTAATTTCGTTGTTTATAGCGATGCGTCACACAAAGGGCTTGGATGCGTTTTGATGCAGCATGGCAAGGTCATAGCATACGCGTCTCGCCAGTTGAAAGATTATGAGAAGGGGTATCCTACACACGACTTGGAGCTGGCAGCAGTAGTATTCGCTCTAAAAATTTGGACACACTATCTGTATGGTGAAAAATGTGAGATATACACAGACCATAAAAGTCTGAAGTATATCTTCACACAAAAGGAATTAAACATGAGACAGAGAAGATGGTTAGAACTGATCAAGGACATCGATTGCAAAATTTTGTATCATCCCGGAAAAGCCAACGTAGTCGCAGATGCTCTAAGCCGGAAGGGAAGAAAAAAATTAGAGACACTAACAAATCAGGACGAGCTCATCAAAGAAATGGAGAAAATGGAAATTGAGGTGAAATATCCGAGAGAGTCGAAAGAAAAACTGTTTAATTTGGAGACTCGTCCAGTTTTGTTGGACAGAGTAAAAGAAGCCCAGGATCAAGATGAGGGATGCAAAAAGGTGAAGAATCAGGTAGCAGAAGGAGAGACTACCAAGTTCAAAATAGACAAAGATGGATTATTGCGATTTGAGGGAAGAGTGTGGGTACCAACAGTACCAGACATAAAAGAAGAAATCTTGCAAGAAGCACACAGTTCAAATTTCTCAATTCACCCGAGCAGAACAAAGATGTATCAAGACCTTCGACAACACTTTTGGTGGCCCAATTTGAAAAGAGAAGTGGTAGAATACGTCAGTAGGTGCCTAACCTGTCAAAGAGTGAAATCTGAGCATCAGAGACCAAGTGGATTGCTACAACCGTTAGAAATTCTAGAATGGAAATGGGAGCACATAACTATGGATTTCGTTGTGGGACTTCCAACTACACAGAAAGGCTTCGACGCTATATGGGTCATCGTGGACCGGTTGACAAAGTCAGCGCATTTCTTACCAATCAAGCTCAGATTTAATCTAGATCAATTGGCTAAACTGTACGTTAAAGAGATTGTATCACGACATGGCGTTCCATTATCAATCGTATTCGATCGAGATCCGCGATTCACATCGAATTTATGGCTAAGTCTACAAGAACGTATGGGGACGCAGTTGAAATTAAGTACGACATATCACCCTCAAACTGACGGCCAAAGTGAAAGAACAATTCAGACACTGGAAGATATGCTGAGAGCATGCGCCATGGATTTCTAGGGCAATTGGGATGATCACCTACCATTGGTCGAGTTTGCGTATAATAACTGTTATCACGCCAGTATAGGGATACCGCCTTACGAGGCATTGTATGAAAGAAAATGTAGGACCCTACTCTATTGGGACGAGGTAGGAGAACGTAAACTACGGGGACCAGAAATGGTCCAACAAACTGCAAAAATTGTCCGAGTAATACGAGCAAGATTGGTAGCAGCTCAAGACAGGCAAAAGCAGCATGCAGACTTGCACCGTCAAAAGAAAGATTTTGAAATAGGGTCGTTTATGTTTTTAAAAGTATCTCCCTAGAAGGGAAAAATCAGATTTGGAAAGAAGGGGAAACTGAGTCAAAGATTCATAGGGCCTTTCGAAGTACTGAAGCAAATAGGTGAAGTGGCTTATGAAGTAGCTTTACCTCCGGAATTAGGACACATTCATAATGTGTTTCATGCATCGGTACTAAGACCTTATAAACCAAACCATAAACATGTAATTCAATATGAACCTATTCAGGTGGAAAAAGATCTAACCTATGAAGAAGTTCTTATTCAAATAATTGATAGGAAAGAGCATGTTTTAAGAAACAAAATAATACCTTATGTGAAGGTGATATAGAGGAACCACAGTGCTGAAGAAGCTACGTGGGAACTCGAAGAAAAGATAAAGAAAAGTTACCCCCATCTTTTTGAGTAACCTTGTACTTGTGATTCCGAAGACAGAATCCTTATAAGGAGGGGAGAATGTAATGACTCAGAAAATCCTATGTAATATTCAATTATTATAATGTCAAATTTCGGGTATAATTTTTTTTATATCACTATGTTATTTCTCATTGTGACAAAACTATTATTTACTTAATAGTTTATTAAGTATCTTGAATTATGAAGGGTAAAGAAATGATGTATTATCATGAATTATTTAAGACTGCATGGAATCGTTATTTTAATGTTATATGTGCTAACTATTGTTGCTAGCCAAAAGAGAATATAATAGATAACAATTCTCTGTGTTTTAAATAAGAGCCTATATTGAAATATTTGGCCTTATTAAATTTTGCCATGTATGCTTGCAAGTCTCCTTTAATAAAATTAGAAATATGTGGAACCACTATTATAATGATATGAGTACTATTAGCCTAATCAAATTTGGTAAATAAGAGATTATGAATATTTATAGTTCATTTTTTTTAAATATGGGACTCCTTTAATTTGCTATGTTGGCTTGCAAGTCATTTTGGGTCTATTGCCTATTTACATGTTGAAAGCACAAATTAAATCTAATACTTGCCTTATGTCCTAGCCCATCTGAAGTTTAATCTAGAGGGGCTGTTAAGCCCAAATGAAATGAACAGGAAGGTAGTTAGTTGTATCAGTTGCATTAGTTAATTAGTTAATAAGTTATACAGGTCCCAAGTTATTTCTTAGTTGGTAAGATTAGTTCAGCTAGCAGACAAATAGCAGGAGAGTTAGGCTTACAGCGGATAAGGCATAGCAGGTAAGCTAGGGTCCTGTTAGGGTGGCTGTGTAGGAGCCACTACAGAGCAGTCTAACTGCTAGAGGTATTGGAGTGTATACTAGGGGTCAAGTAGTATGACCGAGAGAGGGAGTGAGCTCAGTTATATAATCAAATGTTTCACCACTTAGCAGAGACTAAAAGCCGTATCAATATCAGCTAGATAGAGTGAAGAGTGGAAGAGTTCGGCTAAAGAAGGAGGAGAAACTGAGCAGCTCAAAATACTTGTGACCTTTAAATTAACAAGGTAAGTCCATTCTGTCCATTCTAAACCTTTTCCATTCGATCATGTCTCTCTCTAATTGGTAGCACTGAACCGTTAATGGTTAGAATAGCTATTGAATTAATTATCACCATGACTGTTTCAATGCTACTTTGAACTCTGTGATTGTGACTGTTTTGTATTGTTCTATTCATCTTGTTGTTTTAAGCCGAATGGCTGGTAAGGGAAGGACTGTTACATTAAGTTCTATTTTTCGTTGTTATGTAACTGCAGTAGGATTTAAGTGACTGCCATGATTCTTATTATGTGTTTGACTGCTAAATGGCTAAATTAGAGTAAGGAGGCTAAAATGGGACGGTAGAAAACTATGCAAACTAGGTGTTTGTTAAAAGTCCTAAATGAAGTGTTTTGGATAAAAACTGAAAATTTGACAAAACAAAATCTTGGGGCTTGGTTTATTTAACATATGCAATGATAATTTGAGTGTTGAAGTAGGCCAATATAAAACGAAATTAAGATTTCCAACCAAAGAAAAGTTTAAAACTAGTTGGTCAAACCATTCTTGATCACTGTCTTAGGCGTCATAAAGAACCCAAAATGGAGAGTTTATAACCTCTAAATGTAGACCCATACACTATGTTTAACATGTTTAAAAAGGGTTACAATCCGGTGGATGAGCTAGAAGTAATTGAACCGCGAAGGTTGCATATTGGGCATCAGATTGCTACTAACTGCAGTAGCAGTAGCAGTGGTGCGACTGAGGCTGGGGGTTCTTTTGAACTCTTGGTCGGATGGGGTTAAATTGTCCAAACAATTTAGCTAATACTTTTTCTAAATACGTGAGTGTGTAACCTATATTGACCCCAAGAAGTCAGTACATTCAATGATTAAAAATGTAAGAAGCAAACTCAAATTTCATTCATCAAATTCTCTTTTATTGGTTCTTCTAAGAGATTGAGATTGAAAACAGATGAATTAAATAAGAAGTCTCAACATATAGCTTAAGGAATGAAATTTTTGTGTAGAATAGAATCATTACTGGTTACTATGCGCACTTATTGATTGTGATTAGTATGTTGCAATTATGTGGAAATCAACTATAAGAGTAACTTTGACAGGAAATAAGGAAAGTAACAAACTTGTTAGTTTATGTATTAAATGTGTAATTGATTTAATTGCGCAACTGAATGTTTTGTACTGGAATTAGAGCAAAAAGGAGGTTAGGATGGTTGTGTGGTGATATAAGGAAGCTAAAATAGGTTTATAAAATAAGCAAATGGCTATGAAAGTTATGTACCAAAACAGTGCACTCCACTTGCCCGATAAAAAAGCTTATATGAAATGTTTTGGCCAAAAGAAATCAAATATTAGGCAAAACTAAGACTTAGGCTAGGTATGTATACCGTCTATGAGGGTAAATAAACAGTTTTATCTTATTAAATGAAAACAAAATTCAATATCAAACCCAAAATGAAAAATTGAAAAATAATGTGTCAAGCTATCCTTGACCACTATTTTGGACAACTTAATGTTTCCAAAATGAGGAGTTTATACTCTATAAAAGCAGCCTTGTATGCAATGAATAGTATGCTTTAAAATCTGCTGTTGTCCAATGAATGAATCAAAAGTTATTAGATTGCAAAGTGACTAGATTGGAGCAACACTGCTGCCCACGGCAGCAGCAATCATCACGTTGGTCGATGACTGGCCTCGGCTCTTAGTCAGGCCATTTGAGCTAACCAAATTGCCCAGCTAATATATCTCAATGTTAAGGGAATGACTCATCTATGGTAGCTTCAAAATTCAAGTCAACCAAACAAAGAAGGTATGAATAAAAATGTAGCAAAACATGGAGTGAAGAAAAGCACTGCTACCCAGCAGCAGCAGTGAGTGCCAGCAGCAGATGGCTGCAGTTGGGGTTATTTTGATGAGCCATTTTTTAGCTTCTTGGCGTATTTTAAAAGTTTACCCATCAAGCTTAATTTCTAATTTCTAAATAAGCATGTATATAGAGTAAATCAACCATTCAACTAGATGGGTAATGTGATAAGATTGGCAAGAGACATAACAAGTAGCATGAGCTAGGGCTGCTATGTTGTATTTTGGGCCATGAGGCCAAGTGTGGTTATGCAGAGCATGGCTAAGCCCTGCAGGGGCATGGCTAGTCATGGGGGGGGGGCTATTTTGTTGTTATTATATAAAGCAAGTATATTTAACACAAAAACGTATCGGAAATGAAACTACAAAATATTATGAGAACTATAAATTACCCAAACAAGTTGTGATTACCCCAAAAACATGATTTCTTTTGTACACTTGAACTATGTATAAAGAACATAGAATATCATGGGCTAAGTCAAGTTGGAGCTATTATTACATTAAAAGGTTATTAATGCTATAAGAAGACTGTTTTGACACAAATTAGAAACATAATAAGTTAAATGAATAGTTTAACATTATATTTTGCAAAAGCAAAAAGGGAAGCTAAAGCTTACTCTATAATACACAACCATACTCAATTCATGAAAAACCTTATGTATTCACCTTAACATACCCAAATTATAAAGAAGGTTGCAATGTATATGAACTTAAAACATATAAAGTTATGAACTAAAAGTAAGTCAAACCCTATTAAAGACAAAATTGACTAATATGAAAACATGGATGACATATTTAAAAAATGTATCAAATATAGAAAGTCTAACTATAACTACTGAAACTACATGATATATGACTTGACTATGTGGCTAACATGCTTGATTAATGCCATAATAATTGTAATATGATTCTTATTACTTGTTGTAAGCATGTCGAACCCCATTAAAGAGAAGATTGTCTATTGTGAAAACATGGATGAGATATTTAAAAAATGAATAAAATGTAGGAATCTAACTACAAACTTGACTATTGACTTATGTGATGTGTGAACCCACACAAACTATATGACTTGGCTAATTGGCTAATAGGCTTGTAAATGCAAATAAATTGTGTAGGCTCTGTGAGAACATAGTAAGCTGAATCTTATCAATAGTCTACAAACAAAGCAAGTTTCTAACTCTTACTCTTTATTGAGCAAGTATTCTGCTGTAGATAGGTTCTTTAATTTCTGAACTGCCTCCCCCTATTATGAATAATATAAGGTTAAATAACCTTTTTATTCCAATCAGCTTCAAAAGAATAGTATATTGAACTTCTCTCTTACATGAATTATATTGAAAGCATGTCAATGCCATTAATTAGGTTAGACAATTGTTGAGATACATTGATATTATTCATGAAATTCTCATTTAATGTTCTCCAAACCATCTTTGTTGTGGTGCGAACTCTTATATAATACTGTGAACGAACAACCCTTTTATAGGAGCATATTGTACCGGACATATGACTCCGAAGGACATGGAAAGTGTTATTAAACTGTTATGTTGTGCACAATATAGGGTACTTAGGCTGATCCCCTAAAGTACGAGTCTAGGATATAAAATAGCTTTTATAACTGTGTGTATCCATGGATTGTAGTTGATAAGTGAGTTTTATACCCATGAATTGAATGCGTTTGAGCTTCATCTTTTAGATGTTTTTAAGTGTTTGTGTCTATTCATTCATGTTTTACATTGTTTTGTAGGAATTGGGATAAAAGTTACTTGGATCGACGTCTAGGGTTGCTAGATTCGCGTTTTCGGCTTGCCATTTACATATGAGCCACTTCAGAGCCAATTTCAGTATTGCTCCAGACCTTATTTCGAAAAATTCAAAGAATGAAAGTTGTAGATCTATTTCTCCTCTTTCCGGAACATCTTGAAACATCAAAATCGGAGTTCGGACGAAGAAGTTATGGTCATTTTCCCAAAGGATGTTGGAGCAAAAAAAATTTAGAAAATGATGCCAGCGCTGGGGCGCCCAAACAAGGCCTATGCCCAGCGCCGGGGCACTAGAATGCAGTGTTGCAGCACCGTGCCCAGCGCCGGGGCGCTGGGGAAGGGTTTGGTCAAGCTTGGACGCATTTTAGGGCGAATTTTGACACTTTTTTTACTCTAAATTGGATTTGGTTTATTCCTAAGCTAAAAATTGGACTTGTAGCCTATAAATACATGATGTAAGGCATAAAATAAAGACATATTACATAGATTAGCTTAGATAAAATACTCTATTAGATTAAAACATAAACCCTAGTTTATATTGAATTATTGGAGATTGAAACAACTTGATGATCATTGAAGATTCAAAGCAGGAGCGGAAGAGGAGTCTCAAGACTACTGACAATAGATTCTATTCTCTTCTCTTCTCTTACTTTTATCTTTTAATATTTATTCAGTTGTGGATTCTTGATTTTAATTCAATGATAATGAACTAAATTTCTTTTATTAAGACTACAAATTGAACCTTTTATGTCTATGAATTAATTATTTAATTTATTCAAATTATTTATGTCAAGGTGAATTGTTTATTATGTCTTGTGCGTTTTTGATTAATTATTTGGCCAGTAATTACCGTGTTGCTCCAGAAGGATTCGGGAGATGAAATCTAGGGTTGGAACTGGACATGATAACATGTATGCTTAATTATTTGCATGAGTTGAATAATTAGGGTCGTGAATTGAATAGGAATATTTGTTCACTGCATGTAACGAATTGGGAATTGGAACTTAACGGATTTGGTTCAATTATTCTGCATAGGAAAATCGCAGGATTAATTGAATTGAATAAAAGTTATCTGTTCACTTGGGAAAGGCTTTTAACAACTAGAATTTCTGTTAACAATTCAGGTGGCGTAATAATTGGGATAATTGGATAATTGGTTTATAGCTCATAAATGGGGATATTGTAGTCTTGATCTTTATTTATTTGAAATTCATTTATAAAGTAATCTAGTTTATTTAGTTAAATTTTTTTTTTCTTAATTAGAAAAATCACAATTTGCAGTTGTTTAAATAAAATTAATTTGGTTAAGAGTTAGTACTTGGTAATTTTTATTAAATAATTCCTCGTGGGAACGATACTTTTCTTATCACTTTATTACTTGTTAATCGTGTATACTTGCACGTATTCATTGATTACGAAATCAATTAATAGTAGTATTATTACTGTCAATTCTAGTACAGAGGTCACTGGTCATTTGACCTTACAACATGCTAAAACTTGATTTTCAGACTCAACACTTTTAAAGAATTATCTTGTTCAGTATTTATTATTAAATCCTCATTATTATACTATTTCTGTTCCATTATATTTATTTGCTTATTTCCTTGCTGAACAAGCTTATTGCTCACCCTTGCGTTAAATATAATGTTTTCAGTTAAAAATGAGGTTATTGGTCCATCGGGAAAAGACAAGGGAAAGGGTAAAGTTGTTGAATTGTCTTTTATTAAGCGCATGTGCTTATTTAAGTAGTAAATGTAATAAATACTATTAGCACTATGTTGTGTAATGATATTCAATTTGCAAGTTATGTAAAGGTCTATAGAACCTAGGATTTTAAGTTTATGTAATATAAGACAATTTTCTTTTAGTATGAATAGGTATATTAGTATTGTGAGCACCAAACTCGAGTTAAAGATAACCCGGATTTGAGGGCGTCATACAACCCATTATTCTCAATGCGCTCAATTGCTTGTGAAACAAAATCCAATATGCCAAACTGGTGTAGGGATGTTTTCTAATCAATGGCTTAGACCCAGAGAGTGTTTAATTATAATAACAGAAGAAAGGAGATACCCCCGAAGTCAAGTTAGGCAGAATTCATTTCAAAACTGGTTGTGACTAATTAAACTCACTTCATTACTCAATTGCTATAAAATTGACAAAATTCAAGAATCACATTATGCAAAATGTGAAAGGGGCTACGTCTAAGATCATAACAATGCTACAATGAAAAAGAAACTTCCATTTAATTAAAATGAATAACAAAATAGATAAAATAGAAAAATACTGCCCTACATTCTGGAAGTTTCCTATAGATTTCCACTTGTATGCCATACATTATGATTTTAGCAAATTTATTCCCTTTAGGTGAGTTGGCTTTACTACTCTGTATTAGATTTCCACTTGTATGCCAACAAAAGTACAAGAATTTGATTTTAATAGTTAGTGATTAAATTTATAACTAATTAATAAAAATTCACACACCCTTTATTTCCATTCATTTGAGTGTGTTTCTGGTGACTTTTGACTGCCATATTTTCAGTAAAGACTTCAACAACTAAACTTATAAAACCCCAAAATTTGTTTGATGTCCGACAAACTATAACATGAAGATTCTCTCTCTCTCTCTCTCACACACACACACACAAATGAAATGTTACTCTTGCAACAGTTTTAAAAGCAAATTAACCCCCCATCATCTTACACTAGAACTATAACTTGTACAAATTAACCAATTAGTCCAATATATACCTCTTTTTGATTTAACTATGTCTGAAGAAGCAATCAATGTGGGGAAAATGAGTAGAGGGAGAAATGGGCACCTTGATGATAATACTCAAGGATTCAAATCGAAGAACCTTGAAGCAGAAAGGAGACGCCGCGAAAAATTAAGTGCTAGAATCTTAGAGTGCACTCATTAGTCCCAATAATTACAAATGCAAGTACCCAAATATATCGTACATTATAATTCTCTTTATTTTTTATTTTTACCAAATTAGCATATATGCAGAACGCAGAGGAAAATGTTCTTATATTTTGGAACGAAGGGAGTAGATGTTGGTCAAAGTCCTCACCCATTTATTGTTCCTTGGCCCTTTGAATTTTCCATGCACTTGGCCCTTTGAAAATTCCATCAACCTTCTCCTCATTTACTTCTCCTCCCCTCATTGTTGGCTATAAAAGGCAGCCAAATGGAATGGAAGAAAACACACCAACACAAGCTCTCATCCGAGAGTAGAGAGAAAAGGGTGGGTGGGAGAAATCCCATCCGGGGAGGATAGATGAAAGTAATCCCATCGGGAGAGGGTGGAAGAGAGCAAGAAAAAGAGAGAAAATAGAGAGAGAGAAAGATAGTTCAAATAAAAGGGTGTTTTATTTAGGTTCCATCGCATAGTTATTGTGGTGAAGTAATTTGAGTTTGTACTCAAATTAATATATCTTTGTATTCTCTCAGATATTCTAGTGTTTTTTTCGAAGTTTGTCCCGTGGATTTTACCTCTTAGTTTTAGAGGGTTTTCCACGTAAAAATCTTGGTGTCTCGTGGTTGGATATATTTTACTAATTATTTCCTGCGTGGTTATTATTTTGATGGAACTGCAAATTTAATCTGTTTGGCATGTGTTGATATTTTATCCGTCTAATTTATCAAAGACAACAGTATTTGGCAGATGATTTTTCCCAACAACTGGTATTAAAGCTAAGGTTATTTGCTCGGTTGTTTTTGATAAATTTTATTGAAGAATCAGTCGGAGCCATGATTAAATTGACCTCTTCAAGTTTTTCGATCCGAAAGCCCAGAATGGAGGATATCTTTTATTGTAAGGATGTGTATGATCCATTGGAGCTTAAGGAAAAGAAGCCCGCGGATAAGTCTGAGGCTGATTGGAATAAAATGAATAGAAAGACTATTGGTCACATCCGGCAGTGGATTGATCAAAGTATGTTCCACCATGTTTCGCAGGAGACGGATGCTCACACTTTATAGACAACACTAGAGTTTATGTATGAGAAGAAGAATGCACAAAATAAAACTTTTGTCTTTTAGAAAATTGTGAATCTAAAGTACAAGGATGGGAGTAGTGTGTCGGAGCATATAAGTGAGTTTCAAGGTTTGGTGAACCAGTTGTCCACCATGAAGTTGAATCTTGATGATGATATTTAGGCTCTTTTGCTTCTCAGTTTGTTGCTAAACAGCTGGGAGACTTTGGTGGTGTCTCTAAGCAATTCAGCTCTAGAAGGAAAAATGACTATGCAGATGGTCAAGGACAATCTTCATAATGAGGAGACAAGACGAAAAGAGCAAGGTATGAATTTTGAGACACAAACACAAGTTTTCGTCGCGCAGAGTAGCGGCAGAAATAGAGAGAAGAGCTTTCTTGAAGATGACAAATCCAAAAGAAGGTTGAGAGGAAAAGAGATAATTAATCTGTTTTCACTGCTAAAGACCGGGTCATATAAGGCGAGAGTGCAGATTTCTAAAGAAGGAACAGTCTAAGAAAAAAGATGAGGATAAGGATGCAATTGTGTATCTATCCAACGTTGATGTAGCCATTGTTAGTGATGGTAAACCCAAGTGTCAAGTTAATGAATGGGTTATTGATTCGGGTGCTTCGTTCCATGCTACTTCGCGTGGTGAGATCTTCACATCCTACATTAGTGGAGATTTTGGCTATGTACAGATGGAAAATGATAGTGCATCCAAGGTTATCAGCATTGGAGATATTTATCTGAAGACTAACAATGGTGGCATATTGATGCTTAGAGAAGTCGGACATGTTCCAGATATCCGCCTTAATTTGATGTCTACTGCTAAGCTTGATGAGAATGGTTATAGCATTTCCTTTGGTAAAGGTCAATGGAAGCTCACTAAAGGGTCTCTAGTGGTGACTAGAGGAAAGAAGGTGGGCACTCTTTACACAATGCAGGCACATGTGGAAGGTGTTAAAGATGGGGGAGTTAGGCAGAAAAAGATGTGGTACAAAGCCATGCAAGATGGAAGAAAAGCCTTGCATGAAAACCATGATAAGAAAGCTCTTCACTTTAAATGGGTACCAAAAGTGAAGAATGAAAGTGATAGCTCGCAGCCAGGATACAAAGCGGTTGTGAAAGAATTTAACAAGTAAAAATCTGTCAAGTTTGAGTTAGATCCTCCCATCAAGAAGAGCCATGCCGATGAGATAAAGTCGGACGTGAAGAAAGTTGAAAATTCCAAGAAGCTTGAGTTGAGTCAAGGTTTCGTTGGGATTAACTCCAAGTGAGGAGTTGTGGTTTGACGTGCAAATTCAGTCTTGGAAGGTTATACAAAAGCAGACATAGCAGGTTTCAAAGAGAAGGAGTCTACTTAGGGGTATTTGTTTACTTTTGCAGGGGGAACTGTGTTATGGCAGTCCAAGTAGTAAAAATGTATTGCTTTGTCTACTACTAAGTTGACAACGAAATGTTGTAGTTTCTTCAAGAGTTGGATTTGACACAGGAATCGACTCCAACTGACGAAGTCATGGTGAATATATCCTCTAATCGGTTCGGAGGGGGAGATTGTTGATCAAAGTCCTCACCCATTTATTATTCCTTGGCCTTTTGAATTTTCTATGCACTTGGCCCTTTGAAAATTCCATCAACCTTCTCCTCATTTACTTCTCCTCCCCTCATTGTTGGCTATAAAAGGCAGCCAAATGGAATGGAAGTAAACACACCAACACAAGCTCTCATCCGAGAGTAGAGAGAAAAGGGTGAGTGAGAGAAATCCCATCCGGGGAAAATGAATGAAAGTAATCTCATCCGGGAGAGGGTGGAAGAGAGAAAGAAAAAGAGAGAAAATAGAGAGAGAGAGAGAGAGAGAGAGAAAGATAGTTCAAATAAAAGAGTATTTTATTTGGGTTCCATAACATTCTTATTGTGGTGAAGTAATTTGAGTTTATACTCAAATTAAGATATCTTTGTATTCTCTCAGATATTCTAGTGATTTCTTCGGAGTTTGTCCCGTGGGTTTTACCTCTTAGTTTTATAGGGTTTTCCATGTAAAAATCTAGGTGTCTCGTGGTTGGATATATTCTACTAATTATTTCCTGCATGGTTATTATTTTGGTGGAATTTAAATTTAATCTGTTTGGCATGTGTTAATATTTTATCCGTCTAATTTATCAAAGACAACAGTATTTTGGAGGTGATTTTTCCCAACAGTAGATAGTATGTTTGTCTAATTTTTTTCTTATATTTTTCAGATGAATAAAGCTACCAGTACTATAACCGACGCGATCACTTACATTCATGAGCTTCAGAGATAGGTAAGAGATCTTAGTGACAAGCTTTTTGAAATGGAGGCAAGAATTGAGCAAGAATTGAAAACAGAGAGTTCTGAGATTGATGCTGAACAAGAGATGAAGAAATGGGGGATAGAGGTTACATTATTGATTAATATATTCATATGATTAATTATTTTTAAGAAGTTGGACATTTTTAAGTTCTTATTATTTGTTGTGATTTATAGGCTGAAGTTAAGGTGAATCAACTTGATGCCAATAAGCTTTGGATGAAGATGGTTTTCGCGAAGAAAAGAGGTGCATTCACTAAATTAGTGGAGGCCATGATTGTACTTGGTTTCATTTTGGATGATACCAGTGGTACTACCTCAAAATGAGTTGTTCTTGTTACTTCATGTTCGGTGGTAAGAGTAAGAGTGAGTAATAAAGAACAAACATTTGGATATTGCGTACTTCATGGTTAGACTAGTGCACACCTTAAAGGTAGTCGCTGCAGGTTCTACTATCATCTAGAAATGTTACTGTAATAACCCATGTTTTCGGATAATAATAAAATAAGAATTTATTATAATAAATTTTTATTTTATTATATATAAGACTGCATATATGATACTTAGTATTCAGATATGTGCAGATGGATGCTTATGTGAATATGTGATAAATATAAAAATATAAATTTATTACATAATTTATTAAGAACTAATTTTTTTCGAAAGAAATAATTAGTTTAAGAAATAATTTCTAATAATTTCATTATTAGAAATTATAATGAGGAATAGTAATAAAAATTTTGTAAGGAAAGGAATTAAATTAAAAATCAAATGAAGCCCTAATTTTTTTTAAACAGCCAAACGTGGCTTAAGACTTGGTTTAGTCAGCTAACGCATAACAGTTGGGGCAATTTCAGTAAAAGGGGAGGAAGAAAGAGCAGGAAGTGGCACCGAACTGGGCTAGGAAAGGATACCAAGCTTGCAATTGATAAATAAGGGGAAACAATAATTGTTTTCAGCTCTCTCATCTCTCTCACTCCTCTTTTCTCCACCCGTTCCATTCCCCTTTCTCCATTAATTATTAAGCTCTAAAGCACCCGAAAGGATTACAGAACTTCTCCAATTTAGGTAAAAGCTCTGTAATTTCGGCAAAGAAGAGAAGAGGTGGACTGAATTGGGAGAATAATTGGAACAATGACAGTAAAGGAGGCTTATAAGCTAACTGTTTAAAACACCACTTATTTGATAAAAGTCCTATATGGACTGTTTTTGTTAAAAGCCAAATATCAAGCGAATCCGATGCTAAGGCAATGTATATTTACACTATATGTGGATAATTAAAGAGTTTGAACAAGGTAAATTAGAACGAAATGCAATTTTAAACCAAAACGAAAAGTTGGAAGTTAGTATGTTAAGCTAATTTTGAGCACAGTTTTGGGCAACTTAAAGAGTCCAAAATGGGTGATTAAAAATTTCTAAGTAAAGCTTACTATAGTGTCTACAATATATCAAAAGTTGGTTGGCATCGAACTTATGAGTGAGAAGCTAAAAATACGCGAAGAGGCTAGGTGAGGTGAGCTGACTGCTGCAGTCTGCAGCAGCAGCAGAAACGTCGTTGTGCTGACTGCTGCAGCAGCAACAGTTCAGTTGGGGCTCCTTTGGGCTCACATTTGATATGTGTAAGTTACCCGGATTGAATAGGTAGTATTTTTTTAAAATAGATGGATATACTACCTACATCATCTCCAAAAATCAATATAAATGGACCAAGAATGTGGAAAATAAATTTTATCAAAACTCAGGACAAGGAAAGGAGCTGCTGCCCAGCGGCAGCAGCAGTAACAATAGCAAAAGTGGGAAGCAACCGGTTTGGGCCAGTTGTGGCTTCGTGCTTTAGTTCTACAATGTACCCATAAAATTTAGTTTCTAAATTCTTAAAGAAACAAGTATATGAGTTATAAAGTATTTACAATTCTATACAATTAAAGTGGTGCTTTAAAAAGGTAAAAGCTATTAAAGATGGGCGTCTAAGCCAAAGGGCTGTAATTGCTTGATGGGGCTGCTAGTAATGCTTGGCCAAGGGGCTATTTTGGCGTTCTAAAGAAATGCGATGTTTAATGCATTAGTTTACGGATATGAATCTATAAAATGGTAAGGAAGCTATAACTTACCTATATGGATTATAGCTACGCTCAATGTATAAAGTGAAGTACGAGTGCATCTTGTATACTTAGAAAATGTATGTAAGTATGAGAAAACCATGTAATAAATTACAAATGGTTTATAAACCGAAAGTGTAGAATATTCAGGTTTAAGTTCTACATCCTGAACTGGAACTATTCACAATATGTTTCATGTGTCAGTGTTGCGGCCATATAAGCCTAATTACAAGCACGTGATATCGTACGAGCCGATACAAGTCAAAAATGACTTATAGCATGAGGAGATTCCTGTGGAAATATTAGATAGGAAAGAACAGAAGTTAAGGAATAAGGTTATACATTATGTCAAGGTTCTTTGGAGGAACCACAATGCTAAAGAAGCTACGTGGAAACTCGAGGATAAGATTAGGAAGAATTATTCGAATCTTTTTGAGTAACCTTATGTGAAATTCCGAGAACGAAATTCTTATAAGGAGAGGAGAATGTAATAACCAAGAATTTCTAAGTCACATTGTAAATAAATATATTAATTAATTATTAAGGATATTGAAAACTTTGTGACGTATAGTGATTAAGTATATATATGGACAAATGGATATTATAATTATTTAGCAATGATGATAAATGTGTCATGACCGATGTGAGTTAGAAATGTGATTAAATGAATATATATATATATATATATATATATATATATATATATATATTATAAATGTGTATATATATTTATTTAATTTATAAGAGATGTAATAAGAATGCTACATAACCTAATTATGCATTAGGTATGAAATATTAAGTAACCTAAGGGTTATGGTATTGTAGAATATTAGTATTTAAAATTATACAAACCTAAGAGATTTATCTTATTATCTCAATTTATTTTTTATTTTAAACCTAATTAAAACAAGTCTAATTGGGTTATAAAATTAAATGTACATAAGTAATCAATTAAATTCTGAAATGAGAGGAATGGAAACCCTAATTAAATAATTAAGGTAATGTAAAGTTAAAATATTGGACCATGTCAATTTATATGGCCCATAAAAACCCAAACATTAAATAAAATGGCCCAACTTTTAGCCCAATTGAAGAGGGACTTTTTTGTCATTGGATTAATCAAATTTAATAACAAAACTAAACCAAATTGGAGCAAAGTAGTGGGGGAGTACCCGGCCCCTTGTGGGTGTTTTAAGGCATGTGACTAAAATTGTTTTTGGGCTCTTATTTGTCAAAGTTGGTCACCAACTCTTAGCCCACTCCCTAGCCCATGTACCCTAATCCTTAACCAAATAATTATTTTGTTTATTTGATCAAGTAAAGCAAGAGATGTGGGTAATATACATATACATATAGATATGGTATATACATATTTTACTACTTATATAAACCCACACCTCATTAGTAAATAAAGTTTACATTTCCTTCCAAACTTAACTAACAAAAACAAAACATAGAGAGAGAGAGAGAGAGAGAGAGAGAGAGAGAGAAAGGGTGAGTGGGCGGCAGCCATAGAAGAGGAAGGGGAAAAGAGCTTTGAGTCTTATGAATCCAAAATTTATCTCTTACTTTGATAAAACAAGAAAATGTGCCTTTAGATCAAGGTAAAAATATTAAATCCTAAGCTTTAGTTTCATGTCTTTTGTTGGTTTTACAAAATAAAGAACCTATGTACTTGAAGTTCAAAACCCTAGATCTACATGTTTTCTATGGTTTCATGTTTGGATCTTACCTATTTGAGTGTTTAAAAGATGATCAAGAAGAAGGAAAAGAAACTATGTTCAAAAGTTAAAGAAAAACCTAAATCTTGTATGCTTTGTGTATTTTTATGTTAGACACATGGAGATCAAGCTTTAAAGGGCTAGAAGCATACTAGAATGGTAGATATAGAGTTAAGTGGGTTTAACATGTGTATTTGTATGTGGTTGTGTAGAAAAGTTTGGTAAAATGCATGAAAA
Source organism: Panax notoginseng (assembly GCA_016801055.1). Taxonomy (NCBI): domain Eukaryota; kingdom Viridiplantae; phylum Streptophyta; class Magnoliopsida; order Apiales; family Araliaceae; genus Panax; species Panax notoginseng. The sequence goes on from CM029014.1 coordinate 222,333,866, forward strand.
GGAGTTTTATCGGAAAACTTAATCAGAATGTGTGATTGAAGTTTTTCATTTTGAAACTTACTAATAATTTTTGAAAATTTCTTTCTTGGTATGCTAGATATGTAAGTTAAGAACAAAATCCCTTTTGAAGCATGCAAAAATGTTTTAAAATGAGCAAGATATGATTTTTTTTTCCTTCTAAAAACACCTCACTGTTGAAGGAATGTGCAAAACAGTCCGGTTTATGGCCATTTTCAGTAACAAAACATGTCCAAATTTGCATTTTGATGATGGAATCTTGTATTTCGGAAAGATACGAATCTAACGAGACCGATTAGACGTCAATCGGAGTTGTAGATTTCATTTTATTCAGGTTTTAGTGAAGGACCCCAAATCTTGAAAAATCAGAAAAATTAAGGGAGCTGCTGCCAGTTTTTTCCCGGTGAACCGACCAGATTCCACTGACCGGTTCACCACTTTTCTGCCTGGTTCTTGGGTCGGGTCTTGGACCAAAAGCTTTCTAAATTAATATCGAATATTTTAATATTTAATTGGAAATTTATCAATGTAATTAAGTGATTATTAGTGTAATTAATAGTTTAAACCCTTTTAAATCATTTAAAATTACTAACTAATAAATTTGTAATGCCACTAGTTGATTATTAAACTAATTAAATATTTTTTAAAGTGTAAATAACTATTTAATTATTATTAAATAATAATTAAATAGAAATAGTGTTATTAAACTAACTATTTATTATTTAATTAAGATTAAATAATAAATATGGTTAATTAATTAATTAATTAATTATTTAATTTATATTAAATAATGATTAAAGAATTTTTAAATAGATAAACTAATTATTTATTATTTAAGTAAGATTAAGTAATAAATAATGGTAATTTCTTACTTACATGTTATTTAAGTAACATAAAATTAATAAATTAATTATTTATTATTTAATTAATATTAAATAATAAATAAGGAAAAATATTAATTAATTAATGTTAAATAAGAATTAAAGACTAATAAGGTTAATAAAGTCATTATTTATTAGTCATAAATAAATAAATAATTATTATTTAATTAATATTAAATAATAATTAAAGACAAATAAGCTTAATAATTTGATTACTCGTTATTTCATTAATATTAAATAATAAGTAAACATAATTAGTTATTATTTAATAATAAATAATAACTAAAGGTAATTAATTAATTATTATTTAATTAATATTAAATAGTAATTAAATGATGATGGAGATTAAAAATAAAGAGAATTTAAGTAACACATTAATTAAACAATTATAATAAATTGTTTAAAGATTTAATAATTGTTTATCACTTGAGGAAAATATTATTGATTAATTAAATCATTAACCTAAGATCAATTAAATATCTTATAGGATTAATGATAGTATATTATATTATATGTGCCTCGTGGTTGATTTATTTATTAGATAAATTGCATGAGTAAGCGCATAAATATACAATTATACGCAGTAATAATTGATAGATCAACCTTATCAATGCTAGGTCATTCAAAGAGTATTAATTAAAGCTAAATAGTTGTAGACGTTATTGCAAGTTCTCTAACTCAAACTTGAGTTATTATTTTCAAAGCATGTTAGTGAATAATTATTGTTGATTATTGACATCCTTAATGATTATTGATAATCGCACTTTGTACAATTGAATTCATGTTCTATTATTTTTGAACTGTGAATTAAGTAAAGTTCTTTCATTCATGAACTATTTATGGGATAGATCTATGCTAGTTGTATCAGCTAGATCCAACATATTTAAATTTGTTAAATCAAATACGTTTTAAAAACTATTCTTAATCAATTGATTTGGTAAGAACTCTTGGCTGAGAAAAAGAACAATAATTTAGAAACTCAATTAACTTGTTCCGTGATTAATTAATCATTTCCATAATTATTTTAAATGCAATGCAATATCCTAGAGTCTTGATTGAGAAATAATTAAAATTATGATCTAACATTGAATTCCTAAATACTCGATCGTTTCTTCGATCTTTCAAGCAATCAAAGTCCAAACCTGTAAAAATATAAAAACACTACAAAGCAACTTGTCATCATTAAAACCAAAATAATATAAACCAACAATTAATAGACATGAAAATTTAGCACCTACATAAAAAATGTGTAACACGCACCGTTTATACAATATCCTAGAGTCTTGATTGAGAAATAATTAAAACTACGATGTTGCATTGAATTCCTAAAGACTCAATCGTTTCTTCAATCTTTCAAGCAATCAAAGTCCAAATCTGTAAAAATATAAAAACACTACAAAACAACTTGGCGTCATTAAAACCAAAATAATATAAACCAACAGTTAATAGACATATGAGAATTTAGCACCTACATAAAAAATGTGTAACACCCAACATTGCTCAACTCATGTATTTGGCAAATGTTGCGTGCTTGAATAAATAGACACGATGTGTTAATAGACATGAGAATTTAGCACCTACATAAAAAATGTTCAACGCACCATTTGTTTTCAACATTATAAGTCAAATAAAGATTGCAGTACTGAGTACCTTGTAGGTTTCAAATAAGCAGCATTTCCTTGTGTTCTTTACAATACTAGTATCTAATTTGCATTGCATTTTCATAAAGCTAAATATGAAACACATGTATAATTTATTAGAATACAACACCAACACGTAGTCCTTGTTTGTTTTTAGTTGTTAGCATAATAAAAGAATTGTTACTTAATAAATTAGTCACTAGTCAATAGTGGTGGGTAGTAGTGGGTTGTTTTATTTGTTGTTAGTTGTCCTATCCTTTAGGAATTGTTGAGTTAGTGGAAAGGTATAAGGCACCGTGGTCTTTTTTTGTATGCCTATATAAGGCAAAGTGATCCATAGATTAATTTATCTGGTTTCCACCAAGTATACTTTTCTTGTATTATGTGAGGTTCCTTGTAAGTACAAATATCTCTTCTTTTTAGTTACACTATTTTTGCTCTTTCGGTTTCATCAATCTGGTATCAGAGCCAGGTTCACTCGTGAGCATAATCAGAAAAATGATCCTCCCTACATTTACATCCATGGCCATCACCCAAAAACGCAACATAATGAAAGACCTCAGCCTACATTCTAATGCCTTACTACGCTGCAACTATCCCACTAAAGATTGCAGTGTTTTACTCGTAGGTTTCCAACAAGCACCATTTCCTTTTCTTTATAATTCATTCTAGTACCAAATTTGCATTTTATTTTCATAAAAAATGAACTCCTATAATTTTCTTGCAGGATGATTTTTATGCGAAGCACGCACAAAATTTGACGGATGCTAGGCATTTGCTCAAGATTAAAGTTGGTAAACATTCACGGGAAGGTTTAGTCATGGTTGATACGATGCAACGACTAGGAATTAACAATTACTTCCAAGAGGAGATTGAATTATTTCTCAAGTGGCAGTATATGTTAATGACAGACACTCGTGTTCATCAGCATAAAGACCTTTCCGAGCTTTCCCTTTGCTTTCGACTGTTGAGACAAGAAGGTTACTATGTGTCAGCAGGTAGTGTATATATATATTTTCCCTTTCCTTCATATTTATTTGTCACTCCTTCAACTTCATAATTCGCTTGTTCTAACCTTTGAGCATAAAAAACAGATCGTGTTTTTGGACACTTTAAGGGAAAATATTGTCAGTTCAAGGAAATAGTTGGAGAAGACATTAGTGGATTAGTGAATTTATATGAAGCATCACAGTTAAGCATGAAAGGAGAAAATATACTTGAGGAAGCAGAAAAATTTAGCAGCCAGCTTCTTAATGAGAAAATGACATTTGTAGATCAAAATCAAGCTACAACAGCTAGAAATACACTCAAAAATCCATTTCACAAGAGTCTAGCGAGATTCACAGCAAAACACTTTGTCGGAGATTTAAATTGTGAAAATGAATGTGGAAAAGCGTTGCAAGAACTAGCAAGGTTAGATACCAACGTAATACAATCTATACATCAAGCAGAATTACTTCAAGTTTCCAGGTATTTCACGTTAAGAGAAATATGTATATATATATATGAGCACTGATCGATAACATTTATTTATTATGAATTAAAAAATGACAAATAACATCTCTACCTTCTACTATATAAGTAAAATGCCAGGATTAAAAAGGACAAGTTGTCGTTAAAATAAATTTTGGACACTTATACACCCGATCCGAGCAAGTCGAGCATGATTTTTATTAACACACACATGGGCCCACCTTGAAACAATACATAGCCGCCCCAACTTTTGAATAATTCCTAATCCCACCTTGAAACAATACACGTGGGCCCCATCTTGAAAATTGTTCATCACAATTCCTAATCTGATTATTTGAGAGGGGCAACCCTTCCTAAGCAGAGAGTTTCTTACTCCAGTACTGAGCATTCGAAAAAAATTGAGAGGGACCCTTTAAAGAAATGGTGGATCCAAATCTTGTTGCCATCCCAACCCCAAACAAAGACCGTCGATGAGGGAAGTTACTGCAAGACTTAAAGAGGTAATAGGAATTAGAGCTGATGGAGTTGTCCCAAAACTTTCACCTCTTTGGTGGGCGGAGCTTGAGATTATGTCCACTGAAGCAATTTAATTTATTGCTTGAAGTTGAGCTTGCAAGTATACCCACTTTTTTAATTTCTTTTTTGGTGTTTTGGTAAGGCGCCAAAGAAATTTTCCCTTGGAGATCATCCCTTGTACCTTAAATGGGGAGATGATTCTTGTACATGTCTAAAGATAGGAAAAAGTTGGTCGAGCTTGTGCATATTCTTTGCTGTTTACAATTTCTAATCAAGTGGGTATAAGCTTTGGGGGTTCTGTTACCAATTTTTTTACCCCAATTCGATTTCACATGAGTGAAGCCCCAATTCGATTTCAATTTCACAGCGAGGTTAACTGAATTCGATTTCAATGCTTTGACATGGGTTGACTTGCCGGATCGGGGGTATAAGTGCGCAAAATTTATTTTAATCCAGTCCGCTAGTCATACTAGCGGACGACAACTTGTCCTTTTTAATCCTGGCCTTTTATTTATGTAATAGAAGGTAGATATATTATTTGTTATTTTTTGATCCATAACAAATATTGTAGATGTTATGGATCATTCACCTATAAATATATACAGTAGCGAAGTCACATAGATACTTGTGGGGTCAATCGCCCCCAATGAAAAAAAAATTATTTTATAATGTAAGGTAAATTTTAAAATTTTTAAGTATTATATATATATTGCCCCCACTGAAATTTTATAAATTTTCTATTATACGGGGTCAAATTAAAATTTTATAATTTTGTCAATCAAATTTATTCACATATGACTCATATTCTCTCAATATATGTATCTCTCTCTGTAATATTTTAAACTAAATAATAATCTAATTTATATTATTTTTAAAAATAAATAATGAATTACTTACTTATAAATTAAAAAAGTCTATTATGAGTCAATATAGTGTATACATACCATATATTATTACTTATTATATTTTAATTGTAATATATTGTATATATATGTGACCCGAAAGTATAAAGTATTTAAAAAAATTGGCTCGGGGGCGCTGCCCCCGAACTCCCGCCAAATTATTTGAAACTTAGTAATAATTTCGCCCCCACTAGCAAAAAATCCTGGCTTCGCCACTGAATATATATATATATATATATATATATATATATATATATATATATATTAGTCCGGATCTTAAGCTCACCCCTTATTCAACTCACCCGAGCTCAAACTCTTTTAGCGACGGACCCGGCGACGGTTCGATCATACAACCGTCGTCTATATTTTTAGCGACGGACAACATATAGCGTCGCTAAAAGTATAGGTGACGGTTGTATGACCGAACCGTCACCGGGTCCGTCGCTAAAGGGGAGTGAGCTCGGGTGAGTTGAATAAGGGGTGAGCTTAAGATCCGAACCGTATATATATATATATATATATATATATATATATATATATATATATATATATATATATATATATATTTGGTTTCTTCTGTAAATTTATTATTTATATGATTATTTAATTATATCTCTTTAATGTATACATCATTGTCCCGTAGTTGGTGGAAGGACTTAGGATTGGCAAAGGAGATGAAATTGGCCAGGGACCAGCCTCTAAAATGGCATATGTGGCCCATTGCTATGCTTACCGATCCTAGTTTATCTGAGGAAAGAATAGACCTCACAAAACCAATTTCTCTTATTTACATAATAGATGATATTTTCGATGTTAATGGGACCATTGATGAGCTCACACTTTTTACGGAAGCTGTCAATAGGTATGCCCTAACGGAAGAATGTATTTGAAAATTTGGTGATAATGAGTTCAATTGAATTTGGTGATAATGAGTTCAATAATACATACATACAGATGGGATATTGCTGCCATTGAGCAACTACCAAACTACATGAAGAAGTGTTTTAAGGCTCTTAATGAAATCACTAATGAAATTGGCTACAAGATATACAAGAAACATGGGCTGAACCCCATAGAGTCCCTCAAGAAAACGGTATATAAACTTTCCCCTTGAAGTTTTCTTATGTCGATGCATATTTGAAAAAGTATTAAATAATATCATTATAATTGCAATCATTACATATCTCATTATGATCGTTATTTAATGTTATAGTGGGCTAGTTTGTGCAATGCATATCTTGTAGAAGCAAAATGGTTTGCTTCAAGGCGGTTGCCACCTGCGGATGAGTACTTGAAGAATGGAATTGTTAGTTCAGGGGTTCATGTCGTTCTGGTCCACATGTACTTTCTCCTAGGGGGAGGTTCAAACAATGAACGTGCCGACTTTTTAAGTGAGGATTCAGGCATTATATCTTCTGTGGCAGCAATACTTCGTCTTTGGGACGATTTGTTAAGTGCCAAGGTAATAAAAGTTTAATGTATTAGTTTAAAAATACTAAGTAATGCTAGGTAATAAGACAAAAACTCTCTAGTTTAGCTACACAACTTTACAGGGTTGTACAGTATAATTCTGTAGAGTTGTCTAAGTAAACTAGACATCTTTTGTCAAGTTACCGATCATTTTTTCATAAATATCACCTACATTTCAATATAACGAAATGACTTTGGATAGGACATGACATAAGCTTAATTTGATTGATAGGATGAGAATCAAGATCGCAATGATGGATCATACATAACGTGCTATTTGAAAGAACACCAAGGTGCTTCATTTGAAATTGCACGAGAACATGTTCTTAACATGATTTCAGAGAATTGGAAATGCCTAAACAAGGAATGTTACTCTCCAAATTCATATTCAGCAACTTTCATAAAAGGGTGTCTAAATCTTGCAAGGATGGTTCCATTGATGTGTAGTTATGATGAAAATCAAAGCGTCCCAATACTTGAGGATTATATGAAATCAATCCTCTATGATAATACACCATTAGAGACTATAAATAGGGATCAACAGTGTCTAGTATAGAGATGTAAAAATTGAGATCCCCAACACAATAATGATAAGAACATTATTCACTAATTTTAAGTTTTGATTTGAAGCATTATTTTGGGAAGAGAAAGAATGTAATGACTCATAAAATTATATGTAATATTCAGTTAATATAATGTCAAATTATGAGTATAATTTTTTTTATACCTAATTGATGTGGCATTAATTTATTTATTGCTTATAAACTTATATATCTCATGACCTTGTATAATAAAGGGGGGAGATTGAGTTTTCTTTAATATAATCATATTTCAATATCAACAATGAAAAGGAAAGTCAACATGACTAAATTGAGAAGGATTCTTGATATGAAGATCTCTATGTGTTCAAAGAATTAATTATATTAAAATGTGAACAAAAGTGTTATTTAATAGCAAATAAAGAAATGAGGTACAATCATGAATTATTTAAAACTACATGGAACCATCACTTGAATGATGTATGTGCTAATTATATTTTGCTAGCTCAAATAATTTTAGGGGATGAAATGTGTATATATATACACTTATATGTATAAGTGCTTATATTTACATATTGGGCCATAATAAATCTTCCTTGTATGCTTGATACATTAGTTAGAATGTTAGAGGATTTGCTTACTATTGTACAAGGGTATAATTGGCCCATGATTAAAACTTAGGGACAATTACATATTTTAATACATTTTTAAAACTAAATACATCAATAGTGCACTCATATAATATTTACATAACTAATACACTTTCATATTTATTTACATATTCTAGTGTAATTAGGATTCCTTAATTTAGGGAATTATAATTCAATTAGAATTCTTTAATTTAGGGATTAGTTATAGATTATTCTCTCTCTCCTCAAGTTATTTAACAAATTCAACCTTTTAATAATAATAAAAAAAGAAAAGATCGTCGATCCCAATTTTCGACGACTCATGATCAGACTCCCTCCCGATCACTGATCCCAATTTCCAGTTGGTACTATGATTCAATTGCCCAAGAATGGCGATTATTGGAATCTTACACTGCAACTATAATGCCACAAAAAGTTGCAGATCATGACCAGCATAGTCAAAATGGTAACTTTTCAACAGTTGAACACTTGCGTGGACAAAACAATAGCAGTTATGGTAATTTTCAGCAAACTGAGACATCCTGTCCGCAAGCTCTCATGAGAGACCAAGTTATGGGTTGGTCTGGAACGGTAGGAGACTACAATCAGCAAAGGTTTAATTACGAAGGTAAGCAAACCTTCATACCAAGTTAATAAAATCTTCATATCAAAGTAACCAATTCACATTCACACCTGCAGTTTTTTCATAGTGTAGTTGATAGTCAAATTTTTAGACCAAGGTAACCAATTCAATTTTATTAAGTTATCAATTTCGTTTGAATGTGATGCAGTTGGTAGCCAAACCTTCATACAAAGGTAATTATTTTAGTTTTTGTGGGTAACCAAATATTCATAAAAAAAAGGTTACCTTGGTATAAAGGTATGGTTACCTTGGTATAAATGTTTGGTTACCTTAGTACGAAGGGTTGGTTATCAATATTATATTACACATCACTCTCTTATCTCTCTCTTTCCTATGTAGTGTTCTATTTTTTATTTACCTTCATGAAATTGGTTGCCAAACTTTTATACCAAGGTAACAAATTTATACTGCATGTGTGAAGGTAGATTTGGTTACCTTGGTATAAAGGTTTGGTTACCTTGGTATAAATGTTTGGTTACCTTGATACGAAAGTTTGGTTATCAATATTACATTTCACATTAGTCTCTTATCTCTCTCGTCCCTATGCAGTGTTCTATTTTTTATTGGTTACCTTGGTATAAACGTGGACATGGTTGTAGTAGAGAAATGAAGTCGGAGCAGAGAAGGTACTAGATGAGGAAGAGAGAGAAAATGATAATGGATGTCCACTGTTGTTACAAAATAGTTGTAGTTTTTGGGTTTTGGAAAATAATTGTCTGTTATTATTTTGAATTTGAATTTATTTTTGTTGTTAGATCCCAAATCTTTGAATTTGAATTTGAATTATTAATTATGGCAGTTATTTTCCTTGATTTTAGGTTTCTTTATTAAGGTGCTAAATTTTGTTGCTTCCTCGAGTATATTTTCTCCTTTTATGCTTAGCTGTGACGCTTCAGATAACACAATTAATCCACTGACGTCTTCTCCTACTATATCCTTAAGCTTTCCATCTTCGTCCTTGAGGTGTCCAAACACTCGATCTATTTTTCAGAATGGAATTCGTCAGTTGATGATCAGCATTTTTTTAGGGTTAGAATGTATAATTCCCCCTGTTCCACAAAACAGTATCACTTGCATAATTTGCTAATATTAAGGAGTATTTTTGTTACATGTTTAACCCTAAAAAGGATAAAAGTTGCTAGTTTAGTAGTAAATTATTGTGTCATTTTATACTACTATCATTAAAAAGAGGGAGAGTAACAAAAAGAAGATGAAAACAACACCTGCAAGCACATGGTAACCTTTTTGTCTCAACAGTCGAAAGCAAAGGGAAACCTCGGAAAGGCCTTTACACTGATGAACACTAGTGTCTATCATGGCCATATGTTGTGACTCGAGAAATGATGCAATCTCCTATTGGAAGTGATGGTTGATGCCTAGTCGTTGCTTGGTATCATTTGATTATTGATGCTTACGTAAGAAGTCACTCAGTTATACTCAATTATTGCCACAGTAATTGTTGCATAGTATCTTACATTATTGATTCAGCTATTTTCACAGTATTAATTATCTGCACAATATTTTATATTATTAAATCAATAATTGAGACGATAAAATTATTCATATTATTATTTGCATTATTGACAATGTCTAAAAAGTCCTGTCGAAGAAATGGGTTTGATCACCTAATTACGCGCCAATAAGGAGAAGTCCTTATCGGAAAGCCCCCTCTTTCCTGAGAATGATCTGGTTGTTAATATTGTGAGTTATAATATTAATGATGAATATTATTAAAAATGTGTTCTGTTAAGCCAAGTGAATTGAGATAAATAAAAGGAAATTTTATGAAGTATTTGTTGTAAGTTTGACGTATTATTTGGACCCTCACTTACTCATTTTTCAAAATTATTGGTAGAAAGTTATCTCAGTTTTTATTTATATATATATATATATATATATATATATATATATATATATATATATATTATAAGTTTTATTTTTTAATATAAAATAGAATATATTATATTTTATTGTATAATGCTGCATAGTAATGAATAGTAAAATTCACGTGAAATCAGTCGTTGCACGCCCGTGACTTTTCCTTTAATGTGCATCCAAATAGTGTCCAGCCATTCTCCTATAAATAGGATGCTCAGTTTAGAAAAGAAAATCACACCAGAATAAGAGAATTCTTCTTCTATAATATTGAACGTATTTCTTTTGAGTTTAAGGAAGCTTTGAGTATAGAAAATAGTGAAAGTTTTCTTCAAGAATATATCCGCTATACCAATCGAAATTTCTCTTTTTTTTTGGGTAAGGAGTATTATTTATTTCATATTCGCTTACGATATTATTTTTCATATTCGTAAAGAATTTTATTTTCGTTCAATATTCGTAAGAAATATTATCTTCGGTTAATATTCGTAAGAAATATTATTTTCGTTCAACAGTTGTAAGGGATATTATTTTTGTTTAATATTCGTATGAAATAATATTTTATTCCATACTCTGTAGTATGTAAGTAATATTATTTCGTTTCGTATTCCTAATTCTACACTCATGTTGATAAGTTTTGCTTCTATACTCCGTGAAATTAGTAGAATATCCTTGAAATTTACGCTTTATCTAGTATCTTTTCACGGGAATATTTTTCTGAACATTCTTATTAAATTTTGATCTTTTCATGTCGGAGTACTATCCACGGGGTACTATTCACAGGATACTATTCACTCGAGTACTATTCACTTGAGGTACTATTCATGACAGAAATTAATTTCTTTTCTGTCTAAATTATTTTCGATACAATATTATTCTTGAATTTTACTCCACAAAACAGTTATCATGTTGACAATTTGGACATTTTTAAACTCTAGATAAATTGAATTATAAATCTTTTATATTTATCCTTGATCTCGTTTGATTGAATTCTTATATCATTGTCATCATCCTCATGCTTATATTGTGATGAAAGTCATCTTTGGCCCGTATTGCATAGATGAACTGTTGATTGGTATGATTATGACCATGAATTGTTCGGTATAATCATGGCCTGTAATGTTACAAATGATGTGGTAAAAGTTCTCATTGGCCCGTAGTGCATTGATGGACAATTGTTGGTATGATCATGATCATGATCATGTGTTCTCTTCGGTCAAGGGTGCAAAGATGAATTGTTATTTGGCATGATCATGACCATTGGTGATGACACGAATATCCTTGGCCCGTAGTGTAAGGATAATTCGTGGATGTAATATTAATGAATATCCTTGGCCCGTAGTGCAGGGATAATTCAGTGATGTGGATTATTTATTAATCTGAGTCTCAGCGATAAAATTGATGATAAACTTTTAAATCATAAAAGATAGTAGATATCATGCTCTACTTGACTCTTCTAATGGATTGTTTGTTCCATTGTAGTTAAACTTGTTGTCTATTGTATTCTATCAGTTTAACACTGTTGAAGGCTAACGATAATTTATTCTACATTATCTTAGTCATAATATTCTTTACTGGGCTAGTTGAGCTCACCCTTTTCTTTCATTGTTCTCTTCATGAAATGAGAATATAGCTGGGACGAGTCGGGGATTGGAGTGATGGTCCAGGATAGGTGGCTATAGTAGTCCTCACTATTCTATGAAATAGTATGATAATAAATGTAATGAGGACTCCATTTGAGTTTGGATATTGTCTATGAGACAATATTCATATAAAAACTCTCAGCTACGCTTTTGTCGTATTGTATAAATGAAGTTTATATTTAAATTCTATACCATGTAGTTGGTGACTCAGAATCGGTGATGTATTCCTATTTTGGGGGCGTCACATCATTGGTGGGAATCTGCAAAATGTACTTAGCCTGCCACACTAAAGATATCTTGGGAGAAGTTCCAAGAATTGTTCAGCGACAAGTACTTTCTCGAAAGTATTCGTCACATGAAGGAGGTGAAATTCATCAAGCTGGAGCAAAACAATATGACCGTGTCGCAGTACGAGGCTAAGTTTCCCAAGTTATCCCGGTTTGCATCCTATTTGGTAGATAATGAGGAGCGTATGACGCGGATGTTTCTAAGAGGTTTAAAACCCGAAATACGTCAATACCTCATTTCTCACAAACTTTGCTTGTATTCAGATGTTGTGAATAGGGTTCAGTTATTGGAGCACGATAATGAGTCAGCCCAACTAAAAGATAGCAGCTGGAAAAACGATAATACCAGTGGTAGCAGTCATCGAAGCGGTGACAACAAACGTGGAGGAAATTAACATACCAGAAATGGTAATCACTTCGGTGGTAATCATGGCCAAGATAATAAAAGTAAAAATTTCAAGAAGAGAAGGTTTAATAATGATGGAAAGACAGCAACACCAGCACCTATTTTCAAGGAAGGAGAACGACCACCGGTCGTATGCTACAAATACGGAGGGGAGGGACACATCAGTCCAAACTGTACGCAGCAACCCAAAGCGTGTTACAATTGCAGAAGAGAAGGTCACCTAGCCCGATTTTTTCGTGTAGTGAAGTCAAGTCCAGCTGGAATGGAGACACCAAAGGCCATCCCAGACAAGTCAACGCTGGTAGTTAGAGGGAGAGCGTTTGTCGTGACCTCCCAAAAAGCGAAGAACTCGAACGAGGTTATCACGTGTAAGCTTTTCATAAACTCTTGCGAAGTTTATACCTCATTTGATACCGATTCTACCCATTCTTTTATTTCACCTACTTGCGCTCAACGTTTAAATTTAACTCCGGAGAAATTAAATTTTGACTTATCTGTTGAAACTTCATATTCTTAACCAACCTATTATGCGAATTCAAGCAACCAAACCACTAAAGTCAATCACTGTCATATCAAGCCATAAAGCCATTCATTTATTGAAAAATGAATGTTAAGCTTTCTTAGCCCATGTCACGAATTTAAACAAAAATACGTCAGATTTGAATGATATTTCTATTATTAATAAATTTCTTGACGTATTCCCTGAAGAAATTCCTGGCCTACCCCCAGAGCGTGAAATCGAGTTTTATATTGACCTTGAACCCGGTACAAAACCCATTTTTAAAACCCCATATCGAATGGCTCCTATTAAACTTCGGGAGTTAAAAAGCCCAACTACAGGAATTGTTAGACATCGGTTTCATTAGTCCTAGTACATCTCCTTGGGGTGCTCCTATTCTGTTCGTAAAGAAGAAAGATAGAAGTATGTAACTTTGCATTGACTATCGGGAGTTGAATCATGTCACTATCAAAAATAGGTATCCGTTGCCTCTCATTGATGATCTGTTTGACCAGTTGCAAGGCGCTAAATTTTTTTCAAAGATCGATCTTTGTTCTGGATATCATCAGTTAAAGATTAAAACTGATGATATTCCAAAGACTGCTTTCAGAACTCAGTACGAGCATTACGAATTCCTAGTCATGTCTTTTGAATTGACTAATGCTCTTACTGCCTTCATGGATATGATGAACCAAGTATTCAAGGAATATTTGGATCATTTTGTGGTTGTCTTTATTGATGACATCCTCATATACTCCCAAAGCCGTGAAGATCATGAGCAACACTTGAGACTGATACTCCAAAAGTTTCGTGAAAATAAGCTATATGTCAAGTTAAAAAAATGCGAGTTCTGGCTTGACGAAGTAGCATTCCTTGGGCACGTGATATCGAATCACGGAATATCTGTTTACCCAACGAAGATTGAAGCAATACAAAGCTGGGAGCAACCTAAGTCAGTGACCGAAGTACGTAGCTTTCTGGGCTTAGCTGATTATTATTGGAGATTCGTGGAAGGGTTTTCATGAATCGTCACTCCGTTAACTCAGCTGACTCGAAAAGATACAAAATTTGGTTGGAGCGAGAAATGTGAGAAGAGTTTTCAAGAACTCAAGAGGAGACTCATTTCAGCACCTGTTTTGACAATACCATCTGGTTCGGAGGGATTTATCATATACTGCGATGCTTCAGGTAGAGGGTTTAGATTTAAAATGAGAATCAAACAATCAAATCACAAAAATTAACAAAACACAAACTCAAGGATTTTTATGTGGTTCTAACATTAACTTCTAATGGCTTAATCCACGTCTAATACCAACCGATATTTGAGACTCTTTTTATTAAACTTAATATTCAATTAAATACAATAAAAAGAACTCTGTGTTCAAAGTAGCTTCACACTGATGGACAACACTGCCCCCTTGCACCTCTACAACCTTTCTCACCACTGAGCCTTTTGTATCTCTGCAACCTTGAAAGCAACCTTGAAAGCTTCCTTTGAGCAGAACTTATCCACTACTGGATCGACCAAGCCAAACAAGGCTTGAACTCAAAATTTAATACAAAGAATTTTTAATACAATATTATGTGATTTTCGAGCCAATAAAAGAATTAACAACAGAACAAAGATTTGTTGAAAATAGACTTTAATAGCTCTTTATGAAAGTATATATCGAGATTGGTATTAGCTTTAAATTTTCTGAACTAATATATGTTTCAAGTATTCTGCTGCCATTTTATCGAGTAGGATATATATATATATATATATATATATATATATATATATATATATATATATATATATATATATATATATATATATATATATATATATATATATATATATATATATATAGGAGTCACATAAGAGTCATAAACATCGTAAGAAGCGTTATAATCAAGATAAGAAAATTATTAATAAAGATTCTTATTATAAGAAACCTCAGTCACCACATAAAAAATCAAATAAAAAATCAAAAAATTTTGATAAGAGTAAAATTGTCTGTCACAATTGTGGGCAGAAAGGACACTTTAAAAGCGAATGTAGAGTTAAGCAAAAATTAAGTCAATTAAACATTTCAGCCGAAGACAGAGCAATTACTTGAGCTAATGAGAATAGAAAATAACAATAGTAATGAAGAAACTTCAGATATTCCTGAATCTTCTAGCAGTATCAGTACTTGTAACGATGAATCAAATAGTGATAACAAAGTTACTATCTGTACTGAAAACTGTAATTCGTGGTTAAACACCCAAGATCGCCTTTAAGTTCCGAGTAGTGCCTGTTTGTAAGTCTCTAGTAAGAGAGCAGTGTAACATTTACCAATGGTTTACAAAATCTAAGAAATTTTGAAGATTTTGACCAATTTTTTGGTGAAAATTATGTATGGAGGTAATGACTCGTCGGAGAAGACGATCAGCAGTTCCATCCGGCACCGGAGGAGACGGATCAGTCAACCGGTGAAGCCGCCGGAGAAGACGACGGAACAGTTGCGTCGTCTTCTCAGGTGACTCCTCCGGTTGACTCCGGCGACTGTTCCGTCGTCTTCTCCGGCGGTTTCTCCGGTTGACTGATCCGTCTCCTCCGGTGTCGGATTTTTACTAAAGTAAAAGACTTTTGCTTTAAGTAAAAGCAAAAGCTGAGTGATGGCGTGGGCCATCACCTGTCGGTGACTAGAAGATGCCTCTGGCGTCTTCTTCGTTGACTGATCGGCGACGACTGTTGCGTCGTCTTCTCCGGCGGCTTCTCCGGTTAACTGATCCGTCTCCTGTGGTGTCGGATGGAACTGCTGATCTTCTTCTCCGACGAGTCATCACCTCCATACAGACCGGTGAATCAGTATAATAATCTCTTTCTTTTTATTTATAAACAATTGAGGAAGGGATTACATTAATTCCTAGACTAACTGTTTAAGGAATATCGAAGTATGAAAGACTTCGACTTCATCTTCTAACTAAGAAGATCGAAGCTGGAAGCTTCGTCTCCGACTAACTCTAGAGAGAAGGGAGAGAGCGGACCTCAGGTGAGGTTTTCTTACAAAAGAAAAGCCTGAAGAACTCTAACACTTCGAGTTCTTTAAATAGAAAACAGAAAAGTAAATTACTATTTGATTCACGCAGGAATCACTATTACATTAACTTAAGTAAAAGTAATTTACTTAAGTAAAAGTAAAACGTAAGATCGAAGATGGAAACTTCGTCTCCGGCTAACTCTAGAGAGAAGGGAGAGGGCGGACCTCAGGTGAGGTTTTCTTACAAAAGAAAAGCCTGAAGAACTCTAACACTTCGAGTTCTTTAAATAGAAAACTGAAAAGTAAATTACTATTGATTCACACAGGAATCACTATTACATTAACTAAAGTAAAAGTAATTTACTTAAGTAAAAGTAAAACGTAAGAAACATTTTACATTTACTTTTACATTGGTAAATGTTAAAAACATTTAACTAAATTAAAAATATTTAACTTAAAGTAAAAGCAAAAGTTATTCTTTTACTTTTACTTTTACATTTACTAAAAGTAAAAGACTTTTGCTTTAAGTAAAAGCAAAAGCTGAGTGATGGCGTGGGCCATCACCTGTCGGTGACTGGAAGATGCCTCTGGCGTCTTCTCCGTTGACTGACCGGCGGCGACTGTTGCGTCGTCTTCTCCGGCGGCTTCTTCGGTTGACTGGTCCGTCTCCTGTGGTGCCGGATGGAACTGCTGATCGTCTTCTCCGACGAGTCATCACCTCCATACATTTTCACCTCAGAATTTTTATCCAGGAAATAACCCTTTCACCCCCAAAAATTTGTTTACAAAAGAAGGAGAGGAAAATTTTTTCACCGAAAAATTGGTCAAAATCTTCAAAATTTCTTTGATTTTGTAAAAGATTTTTTGTTTAAAAACAAATCAGATGAAATCTGAAACAAAGGATCACTCGATTCAGATTTTATTTTGAAAATAGTCAAGATGAGTAGATTATTTAGATCCAACTCCTCAGTTAGTAACCGGTCAACTTTGCCTCCAGTTCCAGACATAGTTAACCAGGAAGAACAGAGTTATGAAAACCTTAATCAAATTTTGCATAATTGGAACATACCTAGGGTGTCCCCTAAAGAAATTTATCAGTCAACTTTTTTAGACAAATTTAAAACTGACTATAATGTTAAAACAGTTGAAAGAGTTTTTGCAATTAATAAAGAATATGAAAATTGTAGCCTTTTATCACCAGATGTTATTAAAAAACACATAAAAAAGGGTTATAATTTTATACATATAGGATTAATTCAAGTTGCAGTTAAACCACTTAACAGGAAAGGAATTAATTCATCAATCTACCTCTGTCTTAGAGACGCCAGATTTTTAAATTATTATCCTAGTATAATTGGTGCCATGGAAGCTAGTTTGCATAATGGTCCAATTCACTTTAATTGTTTCCCTGATTTCACTTTAAGTCTCAGCGATCAAAACTTATTTAAAGCATTAACGTTAAATATTAAAACTGAAGGAGAGATTACTCAAATGATTGAGGGATCTCAGCCTATTGCTTTGATCTATCGGATCTACTATAAGACCATGAAGTCTAACTTGAATGTTCATGCTCTTAACAAGAGTCCTCGTGATCAAACAGTTTTAATTCAGAGTTCAACTAGTGATGCTAATATCCAGATCCCGAGAACAATTCTCTGGAAGGATATTACCTTACCTAGTCAGTGGACTTTGCCAAATGAATTACCACAACAGCCCGTAGTTAATAATTCATTAAACATAGAAAATATTAAACAGTTTTCTGATGGAACTGTTAAAATTAGTTTTGAACGCACTAGAACCCCAATTATTATTGAAGACATTTCCAGTTCTTCAACTCCTTCAGTTATTCATACTAGAAGAGATTCTGAAATAATAAGTAACCCTTCTGTTAAAGATATTAAACTTAAAGGTATCTTAAATCAAGGACAAGTTAGTCATCCCTGTTACACCCAGAATGACCCTGATGAAGATGAAGGTTCTTCTTCCCCAGCGTCTTCTGTGTATCCTACACAATTTGATTTTAATGCCCCTATTCATAATCAATTAAGAGTCATTAAAAAAGAATTTATTTTAGATTGGAATAACTTAGTAAAAGATTTTAATTCAAAATCTAATAAAGAAAAAAGACATCTATTTAGATCTAATCACCCTACTGAAAAGGAAAGAGATAAGATAGTTAATAGATGGAAAAGATTCATTAAAAATGAAGAGATTAATGTTACTTTTTACGATGGTATGAACAATATCAAAGTAAGTGTAATGTTATTAGTAAAACACAATGGATCAAAGAAGACAAATCAAAAATTTCGTCTAGTCATCCACCTTTAGAGACAGTTCTAATTCCAGTTAAAAACACTTCAGTTATCGCTAGTCCCTTTAAAATTCCTGATGGAGTTAAAGACGATAAAAAGATAATTATAATATCTCCATAAGTTAAATTATCGTAATCAATATATCCTAAGTTCTTACTTAATTCTTCTCTAACCTTATGTGCAAATAATGAAGGCAAGCCATTAACGAATTTTTCTTTCCAGAATGGTTTATTACTGTCATTTCGCATCATAACTCTAGAGGTGAATACATCTTTGTACCATCTAAAATCACTTAGAGTGGGACAAGTAAGATTACTTAATTGATCATGAATTCTCTCTGTGATGTTACTAGGAGTTCCAATAAAATGTTTAATAATGGTGAAAATTAAAGTATTAACTCCATCTGGCGGTCCCATACCAACTTCTTCGTCGAAGATGGGATTGCCATCATCATCTCTTTGATTAATTCTTTTACAACAATTATTATTACAGTTTTCAGTACAGATAGTAACTTCATTATCACTATTTGATTCATCGTTACAAGTACTGCTACTGCTAGAAGATTCAGGAATATCTGAAGCTTTTTCATTACTATTGTTATTTTCGATTCTCATTAGCTCAAGTAATTGCTCTGTGTCTTCGGCTAAAATGTTTAATTGACTTAATTTTTGCTTAACTCTACATTCACTTCGACATTGACATTGAATACATTAAAGATGCCAAGGCAAGGCAAAACCTTAACATATAACAGCGGATAAATTTTTTACAAGAAAAACTTAAACAGAAAAAGAAAAGATTAAGAAGATGACCGGTGAATCGGTAAAGTAATCTCTTTCTTTTTATTTATAAACAGTTGAGGAAGGATTACATTATTTCCTAGACTAACTGTTTGAGGAAGATCGAAGTATGAAAGACTTCGACTTCATCTTCTAACTAGGAAGATCGAAGCTGGAAGCTTCGTCTCCGGCTAACTCTAGAGAGAAGGGAGAGAGCGGACCTCAGGTGAGGTTTTCTTACAAAAGAAAAGCCTGAAGAACTCTAACACTTCGAGTTCTTTAAATAGAAAAACTGAAAGTAAATTACTATTGATTCACGCTGGAATCACTATTACAATGACTGAAGTAAAAGTAATTTACTTAAGTAAAAGTAAAATGTAATAAACATTTTACATTTACTTTTACATTGGTAAATGTTAAAAACATTTAACTTAAAGTAAAAGCAAAAGTTATTCTTTTACTTTTACTTTTACATTTACTAAAGTAAAAGACTTTTGCTTTACGGAAAGTAAAAGTTGAGTGATGGCGTGGGCCATCACCTGTCGGTGACTGAAGATGCCTCTGGCGTCTTCTCCGTTGACTGACCGTTGGCGACTGTTGCGTCGTCTTCTCCGGCGGCTTCTCCGGTTGACTGATCCGTCTCCTCTGGTGCCGGATGGAACTGCTAATCGTCTTCTCCGATGAGTCATCACCTCCATACATTTTCATCTCAAAATTTTTATCCAGGAAATAACCCTTTCACCCCCAAAAATTTGTTTACCAAAGAAGGAGAGAAAAAAAATTTCACCGAAAAATTGATCAAAATCTTCAAAATTTCTTTGATTTTGTAAAAGATTTTTGTTTAAAAACAAATCAGATGAAATCTTAAACAAAGGATCCCTCGATTGGTCCTGATCTATCAGTGAAATTGGTCTAAACAGTTTACCTAAACCTTAACCGTTTAAACAAAAATTCTTTCTCTTGAAGGTCCACTTAAAAGGCCTTACTTGCCGAGAAATCATACCCCTTAGATCTAAAGATTCCCTTTGGCCTTACACTGCTCTCTTACTTGAGACTTACAAACAGGCACTGCTCGGGACTTAAAGGCGATCTTGGGTGTTTTTCGGTGAAGGTCCGGTTACTGAAAGCGGAGCAAGAAAAATAAAAGTTTGTTAAAATGTTTAAAAACAAAGAACAAACTGTTTTTTCTTCGATACCTAAACCTTAAAAAATAAGTCACCGACAGGTGATGGCCGACAGCCATCAGATCAGCTTTTGCTTTCCGTAAAGGAAAAGTCTTTTACTTTAGTAAATGTAAAAGTAAAAGTAAAAGAATAAGTTTTTCTTTTACTTAAGTTAAATGTTTTTAACTTAGTTAAATGTTTTTAACATTTACCAATGTAAAAGTAAATGTAAAATGTTTCTTATGTTTTACTTTTACTTTAGTAAATTACTTTTACTTCAGTTAATGTAATAGTGAATCCTGCGTGATTCAATAGTAATTTACTTTCAGTTTTTCTATTTAAAGAACTTGAAGTGTTAGAGTTCTTCAGGCTTTTCTTTTGAAAGAAAACCTCACCTGAGGTCCGCTCTCCCTTCTCTCTAGAGTTAGCCGGAGACGAAGCTTTCAGCTTCGATCTTCTTAGTTAGAAGATGAAGTCGAAGTCTTTCATACTTCGATCTTCCTCAAACAGTTAGTCTAGGAATTAATGTAATCCCTTCCTCAACTGTTTATAAATAAAAAAAAGAGATTACTTTACCGATTCACCGGTCATCTTCTTAATCTTTTCTTTTTCTGTTTAAGTTTTTCTTTTAAAAACTTATCCGCTGTTATATGGTATCAGAGCCACACGGTTGGTTCTTGATGCTATCGGCGATTTCAAAGAAAAAACAGTTTGTTCTTGGTTTTTAAACGCTTTAACAAACTTTTATTTTTCTTGCTCCGCTTTCAGTAACCGGACCTTCGACGTTAAACACCCAAGATCGCCTTAAGTCCCGATTAGTGCCTGTTTGTAAGACTCTAGTAAGAGAGCAGTGTAAGGCCAAAGGAAATCTTTAGATCTACGGGTATGATTCATCGGCAAGTAAGACCTTTTAAGTGGACCTTCAAGAGAAAGAATTTTTGTTTAAACGGTTAGGGTTTAGGTAAACTTATTAGACCGATTTCAGTGATAGATCAGGACCAATCGAGTGATCATTTGTTTCAGATTTCATCTGATTTGTTTTTAAACAAAAACTTTCTACAAAATTAAAGAAATTTTGAAGATTTTGTCCAATTTTTCGGTGAAAAAAATTTTCTCTCCTTATTTTGTAAACAAAATTTTTGGGGGTGAAAGGGTTATTTTCTGGATAAAAATTTTGAGGTGGAAATGTATGGAGGTGATGACTCGTCGGAGAAGACGATCAGCAGTTCCATCCGGCACCGGAGGAGACGGATCAGTCAACCAGAGAAGCCGCCGGAGAAGACGACGCAACAGTCGCCGCCGGTCAGTCAACGAAGAAGACGCCAGAGGCATCTTCCAGTCACCGACAGGTGATGGCCCACGCCATCAGTCAGCTTTTGCTTTTACCTAAAGCAAAAGTCTTTTACTTTAGTAAATGTAAAAGTAAAAGTAAAAGAATATAACTTTTGCTTTTACTTTAAGTTAAATGTTTTTAACTTAGTTAAATATTTTTTACATTTACCCATGTAAAAGTAAATGTAAAATGTTTCTTACGTTTTACTTTTACTTAAGTAAATTACTTCAATCATTGTAATAGTGATTCGTGCGTGAATCAATAGTAATTTACTTTTCAGTTTTCTATTTAAAGAACTCGAAGTGTTTGTGACAACCCCAAAATAGGTCCATTCCACCCAACCCATTCTGAGTCGTCAAATACATGGTACGGAAAATAACAACAACTTTATTACAACAATTGTCGTGCAAAATACAACAACACATATGCTGTGAGTTTGGATACAAATATATACCAAATGTGACATTGGACACCATCATGTATCAGCACCTCACAAAGGTACCATACATAAAGGTACAGTCAAAAACTGTTTTAGAAACTAGAATATTTGGGAAGTGCTCAAGAAAACCTTCGTACATGGGAGACCATGCTTCTAGGTTATAATAGATATCATATGGTCACAGAATTATCCTTGGTTGACCCAATAGACCCCAAAGAAAAACGAGAAGATTACTATCATACTCTTTCCAATGGTGAGTCTTCTCTTGACTTATCATTATCTCCACTGTCTCTAATTAAGAATTATACTTCAAACAAACACCAAGATTATATAGGTAGTGCTCATAGATATACTCGACAAGTGGATGAGCACAACCCTGTCTTATGATGACACGAGGTTGTATGTCATTAGACATCTTGTATGATCGTGACGAAACACCCTTCCAACGTTGGGTTTGCCTCACCCTATTTTCTTCACCAAATATAACTCCTAAATGATGACCACCGTTCTATTCCCTTGTTACCCCCGCTCGACCCAGCTACACTCTTATTACCTGAAAGGAATTGTGAAATAAAAGGGTGAGCACAACTAGCCCAGTAAAGAATATCATGACTAAAGATAAATAAATTATCAATAGTCTTCATCAGTAATAAATCAGAGATTTAGAACATATGGTAGATGATAAAAATTTCAACCATAGTTGCAGCGGAATGAGCAATCCATTAGAAGAGTCAAATAGACTATAAAGTCTATTATCTTTTCCATGTTAAAAATCCACCAACAATGTTTTATCCCTGTAACATCAATCAACAATTCTGGTCCACAATCATATGAATAACTCATAATCATAACTGTAGTTCTAAATTCCTCTTCTCATCCAGGACGAAGATAATTTTTATCACCTATCTTTACCTGAAATATCAAAGATCATGGTTACACAAAATCACATTTCCTGTTCATAATCATACTAATAACTTCATCTTTGCACTACGGCCAAAGATATTCATTTATATCACCAGTTGGTCATGTTCATCTCAACATCTGTTCATCTTTGCACTACTGGCCAATGATATTCAACAACATATCATCTTTGCACTACGGGCCAAAGATATTCATCAACAATTCATCTTTGCACTACAAGCTAAAGATATTCCTCAACAGTTCATATTTGCACTACGGCCAAATATATTCATCAACAGTTCATATTTGCACTACAGACCAAATATATTAATATCTCAAAAAAATATATAATCATTTCAGAATTTATATAAACAATAATTATAACCATGTTGATCAATTCACCTTTGCACTTAAGCTAAAGATATTCACTTATAAATTCAATGGTCATGATCATACCAGTCAACAATTCAACTTTGCACTACTGGCCAAAGAGAACCCATAGTCATGATCATACCAGAAATCTACCCATCTTTACACTCAAGTCAAAGAGAAATATCATCATTAGGGTTATAAAAATGTTATATATGATAATAAAATCAATATAATCAACATATAGATTTAATCTCAAGAGTAATATTCATAAACCAACTATAATTTGGTCAGAAAAAAGAAACCAATGTTGTCGTGAATAGTAACTCGTGAATAGTAACTCATGAATAGTAACTCATGAATAGTAAACTCGACACAAAAAGGTAAAAATTCTACAATAAAATGCATACCAATATTTCGGTATAATGATATTGAAAGAATAATATTTCTTAAACTTATAAACAATTTATTTTAATTGTTTACACTTTACTAAATAATGCATTTAATCATCTTAAAAATACCAAACTCATAAGATTTCATCACCAATAACCAAAACCCTCATCAAAAATCTGCATATACCTCATATAGGAATCTCAAGTCATAAAATCCTATTTTTCAATTTTCTTACTTCACAAAACATATTTAATTTATTTACTCATAACTAGACCATTTTCATGAAAAATACCAAATCAGTTCTAAAAATATTTCTTTTCTGAGATTTTGCAGAATATAGTCCCATATTGAACATATATTTTTCTTAGAATTTTTAAAATTCATTTACTATTTTTCATATGGCCAAAACCGCCGAATATTTAGACATTTATCATAAATTATACTTTTATCCAAAAATTCCAAAACTCACAGAGTATACTGATATTATATAGATATACTTCCAATAAAAATTTCATCAATTTTGGAGTTAACCACAAGAAATTATAAGCGGTTACTTTTAAAATAGTCTTTTCTCATAAAATTCATAACTCTTAATCTATACATCCAAAAATCACCATTTTTGGACACAATCAAGAAAATTCATCAAAATATCATTTTAAATTTTTCCAGAATTTTTGAAGATCAGAAAAATTACGAAACTGAAAATCATAACAACCCTTAAAATCCCTTACTATCCCTTACCTCAAAAGAGCAGTACTTCTAATCGGTATAAGGCTGAAGAAAACTTACACTGATAAATAGAAACTCACAAAGTATCTAAATACTCACAAAATACACTCAATAATCTAGAGAGAGAAAGAAAGAAAACTTATGAATTCTGGTGTGATTTTCAATTCTAACTTAGCCCTCTATTTATAGGAAAATGTTAGCACGCCGAAGCAGACTTAACCTGCAACCTGATGGCTTTACCTGTTACTATTCCCACCCACCACATTTGAATAAAAATCTCAGCACATTTCTTCACCAACCAAGAGTGGGGCCCACCAATTCTAGAATTTTCCACCAAAATGATTAACTCCGAAAATTCAACAATTTCTGAACCAGTCATCTCGTAAAATTCATAACAAATTATACGTTTATTTTTAACGGTTCAAAATTTATGGACATATACTCAACTTATATATGTATAACATATCCAAATATTACCACGATCCAACGGTCGGATTAAAAATTATAACCCTCGCAAAATATCTCAAAAACCCTAATTTGATTTTCAATACCTCCGTTCCGACAAAAATACAGATAAAACACCTCAACATTAACTCCTTTATTTTTAACCACAAAAATATATCCCTCATTTATATCCACATAAAATAAATATTTCTTTATCATATGAATCAATAATTAATTATTCACAAATAATATTATAGAATCACATTTATGACAACCAGACCGTTCCCAAGAAAGAGGGGGCTTTTCAATAAGAATTTCTCCTTACTAGCGCGCAATAAGATGACCAAACCTCTCCTTAGACAGAACTTTCTAGACATTGCCAATAATGCTATCTAATAATATTATTTAAATAATATGAATTATTGATCTGATAATGGAAAATACTGTGCAGCAACAATTATTGAAACAACAATAATATAAAATATCAATGCAGCAATTATTGAATCAATAAAATAAAATATTGAACAGTAATTACTGTAACAATTATTGAGTAGTGTCTTCCCATGTAAGAATCAATAATTAAAAAAATAATGTGCAATACTGTGTGCTACTGTGCAACTACGCGTATTACTGTATTTTAACCACCGGGTATTCCAACAGTGTTAACGATAACAACTACGCCGTTATTTATAAAAACTCAATTTTGTCGTTTTCTTCATCCGACAGTTATTCTGTTATGGGGCCCATAAATAGCTGCGCCGTCGTACGAATATTCCCCGACAGAAAGAATATTCCACGACCAAACGAATATTCCCCGACAACAATGAATATTTTATAACCACTTGTGTATTTTGAAAAAAAAAATTCATATATCACCATTAACTTTAACATTTATCAATTTAACCATTTACTGAATAGTAATTATAAGAAAAATTGAATACTTTTATTTCATAAAATTCGGGGTCTTACAGTGTTAGAGTTCTTCAGGCTTTTCTTTTGAAAGAAAACCTCACCTGAGGTCCGCTCTCCCTTCTCTCTAGAGTTAGCCGGAGACGAAGCTTCCAGCTTCGATCTTCTTAGTTAGAAGATGAAGTCGAAGTCTTTCATACTTCGATCTTCCTCAAACAGTTAGTCTAGGAATTAATGTAATCCCTTCCTCAACTGTTTATAAATAAAAGAAAGCGATTACTTTACCGATTCACCGGTCATCTTCTTAATCTTTTCTTTTTCTGTTTAAGTTTTTCTTTTAAAAACTTACTTAAGTAAAAGCAAAAGTTATTCTTTTACTTTTACTTTTACATTTACTAAAGTAAAAGACTTTTGCTTTACGGAAAGCAAAAGCTGATCTGATGGCTGTCGGCCATCAGTGTTGACTGAAGGCGACTGCGTCATATATATATATATATATATATATATATATATATATATATATATATATATATATATATATATATATATTTTGGGTGTCTTGCAGCATGATTAGCCAAGAAGAAGGAGATATATATATATATATATATTGAATAAAGCTAATGACTATAAAAGAGCTGTTAGCATAATAGCTTTACTCCAGTTGGAAAATCACATAATTTCAACAAATATAATATTTTAACCAACGAAAATAATAGATACTTTAAAATCAGCTACCAAGGATATGATATTTAAGTCAAGCTAACTTAGCTTGAATAAAGAAATCAAGGAGATATAATATAGAGTCTGTTTCATACCATTCACAATCAGTTTGAATGTTGAAGATTAACTCCTTTTTCAAATAATATTGGACTGCTATATTTAAGGAAGGCTTTCACATGATCTATTTAAGGAAGCAATAACGGATCGAAGATATAAACTGAAGGACAGAATATTAATTCCATGCAACCCTAAATAACTCGGATCCATTATGTAGAGCAATCTTGGGCCATTAAAGAAAGCAATATATATTAGGATTAATTACATATTCTATTACATTTTTTAAAATAATTACAAGAATAGTGCACCCATAAAATATTTATACAACTAATACAATTTTCATATTTATTTATAATATTAGTGCAATTAGGATTCCTTAATTTAAGGTATTAGTATGCAATTAGAATTCCTTAATTTAGGGATTAGTTATACCCATGACTTCTTCTCTTTCTCATCTATAACAACTGCATTAGTTAATCATCACCTTTTTTTTTCATTCAACGTATTATATATATATATATATATATATATATATATATATATATATATATATAATAATAATAATAATAATAATAATAATAATAATAATAATATATACAACGATATATATATTTATATATGCAAGTATCTGAATTTTATAGATTAATCCAGATAAATTCATACACTTGTTTCATTCAACGTATTCCATGACCCGGTTACGGTGTGGATGGTTACAAGTTCAGTCCGGCCACTGCATACTGCACATGAGTTACTTGCTTGCGTGAAGAGATGATCAACTAAACTGCAGATACTTGCCAATATCTCTTACGATTGTTTACAAGTCCAGTCCGGTTACGATTGTTTTGATCTCTTTTTGTTACCAATATCTCTTATTCTTCCTTCTTAGACGAATACGTGAAGAGGCATGGCGAAGGGAATTTGAATGTTGTCTAGAGAAATTCTGGGCTTTCTGAATGATGGTAACCAAACCTTCATATCAAGATAACCAAACTGTCATATCAAAGTAACCAATCAACCTCCACACTTTAAATTTTTTCTTAGGTCAGTTGGTTACCAAACCTTTAGATCAAGGTAAGCAAACCTTCGTACCAAGGTAACAAAACATTCATACCAAAGTAACTAATTCACATCTACATCTGCAGTTTTTTCATAGTACAGTTGGTAGCCAAACCTTCATACCAAGGCAACCAATTTAATTTTATTAAGTTACCAATTTCCTTTGAATGTGATACAGTTGATAGCCAATCATTCATACAAAGGTAACCATTTTATTATTTATGAGTAACAAAATAGTTATAAATTTTTTTTTCAGAACATTAAAAGTTACATCTATTTATTTTTAAATTTCTTGTAGGGTGAATCTTCTTCTTATTCTCATTGGCGTTTTGGACAACGGAGATTCGCGGCGGTATAGCGGCGGAGTATGTGAGGTGTAGCGGCGGACTATTATTTCAAAGTGTATGTGAGGGAGATGAAGATTTGAATTATTATTTTGAATTTGAATTTATTTTTGTTGTTAGATCCAAATATTTGAATTATTAATTATGGTAGTTATTTGTCCTTGATTTTAGGTTTCCTTATTAATGTTAATTGTACTATTTTTTGTAATATGGCTCTTAATTACACTCTTTTTGTAATTATTTGGTTGATGCACTTTTCTTGTAATTATTTTCTATTTGATGTATACTTATGTAAAGGACCCTATATATTACCATATTAGATCGGCCCAATAGACAAAACCAAGTCCATAAAATAGGTCCAATACAAATATATATATCATCATTAAAATCACAAAAGATTATAATCCAACATTTCCCCTTTTTTTATGATGGCAATATATTATATCCTTAATTAACATGCTTCCCTATCTATATGGCTCCCCCTAAATTTATGCATATAAATGACATAAAAAAAATTATGATCACATGACTGTTATGTTAGAAAGCAAATGAATACATTATTCCATAAAACCATAACAACAAGTATCCTTAATATGATATCAAATATAATTAACAGATATCATATCCCAAAATATCTCTCACCCTTTGTCATTATTAAAAAGAAATAAAACTGTGCATATTAATCATTAAGTACAAGTTGCATATCAATTTAGTTATCTCCCCCCCCCCCCCCCCTTTGATATTAACAAAACTAAGCGCAAAGATAAAGAAGGAAAATAATCATACATTTGTGTTTTGTTACCTATATGACAACATTGTTATTTTTACCAATAGTAAGCTTGACATATGTGTTCTTTAGTGTAGTTTTGACTTTTTGTTCAAAAGCACTTCTTTTAGTCATCCTAATGTTGAGGTCTTTAAAAGCTCATGTCAGGAGGATAATTTTTCACTGTTCTGGTTGTTCTTGGAAGACTGCCATTGGTCAAATGTTCCTCTGGATCATTTTCTGGAATGTCGGTTTCTACTTCTGAACTTTCGTTTGATCTGTCTTCTAAAGTAGACGGGTCGAGCTGTCTGGATTTAGGTGTCTGCATATCTGATTTTTCTTCTAAAACAGAAACATATACAGTTATATTTTAAATATTTACATTGACCACCTCTTTTCAAAAACATTTATTCTTTTACTCACGGTAATCGTTTCTCGCTTTAATAGATTTCGACATGATTTTACTTCATGAATATCTCACAATTTTAGTTTTATAATCCACTCGTAGCTTAATATATGGGTATTCCATATCTCTTATACCTCACCTAAGTATATAAGGTATATTCATAGCTCATTTCATGCACCAAATATAATTATCACTTGTATAGATAAATTATAACTTCTGTAATAATTTATAGTTTCATTTTCATGAATTTACGGGTTAAATACTATCGCGTTACAATACAATTCCAAAACATCCCCTTTGTCAAGTAATGCCGGCAACCAAGCCTTGCTTGGCCCTGCGTGGCTCGACCGGGCTTGTCGTGGCCTTGATTTGCCAAGCAGCCCCAAGCTTGGTCACCCATCTTTATTAGCTTTTATCTTTTAAAGTATAAATTCTTTCACATTGAATATTATATATTTTATAGCTCATGAACTTGCTTATTTAGGAAATTAAAAACTAAGCTTTATGGGTAAATTATCAATTTACACCACAAAGCCAAAAATGTCCCGCCAAAGCTGATATAGTAGTTGTTTTCTATTACTCGTTGCTGTCATTAGGCAGCAGCTCTTACCCCTATCCCTCGCATCCTTTCGAGCAATGTATTTCCTAATCTACTACTTTAATTACACTAAAATTTTGATAAGCTGTAAGTGATACCACCGCCTATTAAAATAAACCACCAACTATAACAGATATATACACAATGCGAACTAAATTGCTTGCCAAGAATTCGCCCAGCTGGCCCTACAGCACGCTGTTGTAGCCCACTGCTGCCGAAACGCAACAACATACTTCTCCTTTTTAGTCATTTCAAGAAATTCCTCACTTGATATTCTTACATCTGATTGCTCTTAATTTTGAACACAATCAACATTGTATTACCTAGTATTTTATAAAATTATCTCATTACCAAAAAGGATTCTTCATGACACATTTTTAGCGATTCAAAAGTGGCCTGTTGGCAAAAATTTTTGTTAAAACCATTTTGATGCAAAAAGGATAGAACTCAATTTGAACCAAATTTTAAATAGCTACAGGACCTAAGTCACCTTATAACTCGTGTATGAACTTTACTTAGCCCCAACTATGGCTAAAATCTCAGTTTTTACTCGCATATTCTCTATGAAGCATTTTTTTTAAACAACCTTTATGCATAACTTAAAACTCAGAAATTCATGAGTTTAAAGGGAGTCTAGCCCAGATTTACATTCTTATCTCAAAATAACCTGCAATACATTTCCTTTATACCAAATAACAATCCAAGCAAAGCTCCAAAAATGCCTTGTCATAAAAGTTTTGAATTGTTTTCCAGCTTTACCCTCTCTCGCTAAACCAGTCATAACTAATTCGTTTCAAAACATTTTTGAGCGATTCTTGAACCCACGGGAAGCTAACTTCCGGGACTACAACTTTTATTCTTTGACAATTTCAAAATTTAAAACACAAAATTCCAAAATATCTGCGCAAGGCGACTGCCCCGAGTTGGTTAGACAGTTTTGACGCGACTACTTTGAATGGTCATAACTCTTTGCTCCGAAGTCGGAATTAGTCCGTTCCGGAGTCTATGGAAAGCTTGTTCAGTGTACTATAATACCCCAAAAGCCCAGACCTTTCTGGAAACTCTAGCTAGCCCCGAATTTGTCCTTAGGGTCAGCGGTTCGCTGCTGCTCACTGCTGCCATTAGGCAGCAGTCCCTTTTTCCTTGCCTCTTGTCTTGGTAATTTTTTTTAACATGCACTTTGGTTATTTTAACATCTAAAAGTTGGTACACTCTCCTAGCTAACAATATACATAATTATATCATCTATATGAACTCACTTGCTTGCAAACGCCGCACCTTATGGCTGACTGTTGCAGTTAATGACCAGCAGTCACTTCTTCTTTAATAAGTTAGCATTTCATTTCACGCGGCTAGACCTAATCATGTTGAACTTTATCTTCTAATTAGGTGATATACCCACCCTTTATGAATCAAGTGTGTTGACTGAGTGCCCCTAAGAAGGCCTCAGCCCTTGCCAAGCATCCCACTGCTGCTGCCATAAGCAGCAGTTCTGCTTCAACATGCCTACATTGTGGCCTTATAACTTTTAAATCATCTACCAATTTAAAGTCAACCTTAAGTATATTATACATAATATATGAGAATGTGTTTTAGAGGTTGTAACCCTTCCACTTCAGATGTGATACGCAGCTCAAAACAGTGTTCATATATAGCTTGCCACACTAAGTTTCTTTAATTTTCGTTTTAGCTTGAAATTACTTTTCACTCTAATCTAGTACTTTCAAACTTCCTTATTAACATCACGTATGATAAACAAATTAAACCCAAGCTTTACTTTGTTCAAAAATTCAGTTTTTAAACCAAAAAGCTCTTTTAGAACTTTTATCGAACGGTTGGTAGGCGTAGTGCTAAGTTACTAATTTTGCAGCTATTGGTTTATGTCACAACCCATTTTACTCCCCTTATTACTCCTCAGCCTAACCTATCTCCTCTATTCAACTTGGGTCAATCAACAGTTCAATAATCAGTCACATATAGGCATAACCAAGCAATTTTAACAAGCTAACAATTACTATTCTTCTTAACCGTTTAGGTTCTGGATTCTCAAAATTTCAAAGGTAATCACATAGCTTCCCTAAGATTCACTTGTTTCATATAATCAGAACACATAGCCTTACTCATGTAATACCAATATCAGCTGGTAAACAAAATAAAAAGAAGCTACTATAAACTAAGTTAAACATTCTTTACTTATCCTACAACTGCTTAATCTTAGAAACACAAGCAATGTGACGCCCCCAAAATAGGTATACATCACCCATTCTGAGTCGTCAAAAATATGGTACAAAAATAACTACAACTTTATTAATACAATTGTCGTGCAAAATACGACAACACATAAACTGTGAGTTAAAATACAAATATTGTCTTCTAGACAATATTCACACTCAAATAAGTTCTCATTCCAATTATTGATACACTATTTTATAAAATAGTGAGGACTATAATAACAACTGCCTTGGAATATCACTCCACACCCCGACTACTTCCCGCTATATTCTCGCTTCCTAAGAAGAAAAATAGAGCAAAAAGGAAAAAGGATGAGCTCAACTAGCCCAGTAAAGAATATTATGTCTAAGATAATATATAACAAATTATCGTTAGTCCTCAATAGAGAAAAATCTGATAGAATATAATAGACAACAAATTTTAGATCAACAACTGCAGCGGAAACAGCAATCCATTAGAAGAGTTAAGTAGAGAATGAATTCTACTATCTTCTAAGATTTAAAAGTCCATCATCATTATTTTATCCATGTAACATCAATCAATATACATCTTGAATCAAATATTCATCTTTGCACTACAGGCCAAAGATATTCATTTGTATCACCAGTTGGTCATGTTCATCTAAACACCTATTCATCTTTGTACTACGGGCCAAAGAAATTCATCAGTTAATCATTCATCTTTGCACTACAAGGTGAAAATGTTCAGTAATATCATCATTTAGAACTGAGAATGATGAAAAATATTTTAAAGAAAATGAATCCAGTGAGACAAAAGGACAAATATTAGGGATTCGTACTTCGGTTTATCCATGTTAAAAAATACCCCATCATATACCATAGTGGAGTAAAATTCAAGAATAAAGATCAAAACATGGATACAATCAAAGATAATAACAAAAATAGACATCTGGGACAAAGAAGAGAAAATTTCGTTTTTCGGTGAATAGTGCCGTATTCGTGAATAGTGTCGTATACGTGAATAGTGCCGTATACGTAAATAGTAACTCCGACACAAAAAGATAAGAATTTCACAAGAAAATTTTTGCCAATATTCTGGCAAAATGATATTGAAAGAAATAATATCATTTAAAAAAAATAACATCCCCTACCTCAAAAAGACAGTACTTCTGACTAGAATACTGAATATAGTATTGAAGGAACTTGCACCGTATATCAACACTCAAAGTATCAAAATACTCACAAGAATACGCTCGATAATATAGAGAAAGAAAACTTCAGTTTCTGGTGTGATTTTCAATTCTAATCTAAGCACCCTATTTATAGAAAAATGCTTAGAACACCAAAGCAAAAAATTTAATAAAATATTATTATTATTTTTTTAAAATTCCTACGTCCACTTTGAAATTCTGAATTCAGCATGCTTAACAACAAGTGAGGCCCACCAATCATAACAAAAACGTTTTTCATAAAAAAATAATTAAAACTTCAAAAATCAATTATTCTGCAACTTCAATAATTCATAATAAATAGCCATTTTATCAGAAAAATTCAAATCTTATGTCCATTCCATAGGAAATTCAATTCTCTACAACTTTGTAAGTTTAAGTTTTTTCAAATTCCAAACAGAAATTGACTGAAATCCACATACGAACGATTTTACAGGCTATAATCAAATTTCAGACAAAAATTGGGCCCACCGACATGTTTAACATATTTTTATCATTTATTGCAACAAAACTACTCTTCCTCCTCATTTATTAATTCATATATCACACATTCATCGTAAAAATATCATCATTATTATATTATTAAAATATAATAATATATTTAAATGAATTATTTTATCAAAAAAGATAAAATATCAATTTTCAACAATTGTCACTTTTCTAAAAAAATCCTCCATTTATATCCACATAAAATAAATATTTTCTTTATCATATAAATTAATAATTAATTATTCACAAATAATATTATAGAATCACAATACTGACAATCAGGTCGTTCCTAGGAAAGAGGAAACTTTCCAATAAGGATTTTTCCTTACTGGCGCACAATTAGGTGACCAAACCTCTCCTTAGACAGAACTTTCTAGATATTGTCAATAATGCTATCTAATAATATTATTAAAATAATATGATTTATTGATCTGATAATAGAAATACTATGCAGTGACAATTATTGAAACAACAATAATATAAAATATCAACGTAGAAATTATTGAATCAATAAAATAAAATATTAAATAGTAATTACTGTAACAATTATTGAGTAGTGTCTTCTTACGTAAGAATCAATAATTGGTGCAATACCGTGTGCTACTGTGCAACACCGCGTATTACTGTGTTTTAACCACCGGGTATTTCAACAGTGTTAACGGTAACAACTACGCCGTTATTTAAAAAAAACTCATACTTGTCGTTTTCTTCACCCAATCGCTTTCCGTTATGGAGCCCACACAAGGCTGCGTCGTCGTACGAATATTCTCCGACAGTAAGAATATTCCACGACCAAATGAATATTCTCCGACAACAAGAATATTTTATAATCACTTGCTTATTTAAGATATTTGTGCATTTTACCCATAACTTACCACATTAATCAAATCTACCTTTACTATTTCAAAATAATAAATAGAGAAATTTCAATTTCATTTATAAAAAGTTGGGGTCTTACCAGCAATGAACATGTAATTTGAATTACTTTAGTACTTAGATATCTTCTGCAGTAAAACTCTCTTTTTGTTCTTCTTTCCCGAGCTCTGCCTCTCTCTCTCTCTATGCTACTGATTTTGGAAATTCTAGTATTGAAGAAGTTAGCCACTTCTAGGCACTGTGTTTGGCCTTATATGGCTGAATTTTTCTTCTTCGTTAGCCAGTCCATGCTTGTCCACTAAGCTTGGCCCCTATTTTCCCTCATCATTGCTACTACCTATCTACACATTGGGCTCTATACATCCCCCTGACACCCATCACTTGACCCCTAAATTGAGCTTTAGGTTATCTACTTCTGTAGGCTACTTGACTCCTACCTTCCAGTCATATCCTCTGTCGTGCTATAAGTCCCTAGCTTTTAATTAGATTGTTAACTAACTAAACTAATTAGATAACTTACTAACTAACCCAGTTAATTGCCTGCCTATTTATTTCAATTGGGTTAAACAGTTCTTTTTTTTTTGCTACACCTCATATGGGCTGCCCGATAGGCTTAGTAACAAGGCAAGGATTAGATTTAAGGTGGGCATACAACATATACCAAATAAGCAATAGCCCCTCCTAATAAAATGGTGATTATACATTAAGTATATATTTAATGCCACCAATTCACCACATTAAAATAATTTAATATTATAAATTATTTTAATTCTATCCATCTCATTTTCTTTAATAAATTACCCCTACAATTTATTTACATATAATAAATATATAATACCAATATATTTATTAAGCATAAACATCACATATTGCATAGTTCATACCCACTTATGTAGTATAATATCATACAACATATTATCTAATAAGAATTTTATTTATTTAATTCTTATTTTAATATTACTCAAAAATTTGGGTTATCACAGCAGGAGTAACCTAAATTCTTGCTTAGAAAACAATGCAAAACTCAGAAGGTAACAATGCTTTTCACTTTGTAAAGTTTCCATGTCTAAAGCTTATTTCGTTTATCCTTTTACTATTTAGATGATTAACTTTTAATTACACCAAGATTTCTATTCTCGCAGAGAGATACAAGATGAAAAAGCAATATCTCAATGAAAGGAATCCCTCTCATATACGTGCAAATAAAGTTGTTGCTGTAATGTGGGGTTGGTAAATTGAGTAGCTTCCATTCTATGCTTGTATGACTACCACGAATAAGAACTGAAATAAAGTGCTAATATTGAAGGGGCTGCAACACTTACCAAAGAGCTAGTCTAATCTGTTTTCAAGTAATATTTGGCTTCACCAAACTTTAAGATGGAGACAACTGAATGGATAAAGAGACAGATTCTAGATTCATAATTATCTATCTCTCACATGAATTTATGGTATTTTACTGTCTTTTGGATTAATTGAGACAGAGTGGTGTTTTCTCATTACATCTGTGATACTCCTAATTGGAGTGTTGGGAAGTAATGGCCTGAACCCACTGAGTAAATTTGTATCATCATTCAGTAGATTTGTTAACAGAGGAATGGCCATTTCTCCTGAATCATCTTATCTCTCCCTCATGCATTATATATGATTATGCAGGCATTTTTCTTCATAATCTGTTCATTTTTTGGTATGTAATTGTGTTGGTCATGGATTCTACCTCTAGTTTCATGATGTTGTGCTTAATATCCGCCAACCATACCATAGTGTTTTTGAATTTAGACATTACCATATCAGTATGAAGATCTGTTAAGTTTCAGTCGGGATATTTTTCATTTTGTTTCCAAATTATCTTATCTTGTACCTGTTTTGTGTGATAAATATGCATGCGAATGTGTTGCTAATTCATCCAAAATAGACATTGACCAATGAAATTGGCATGGATGCAGGTTGTTATTTGGTGCTGCAATTAAATGGGTGGTGGTAGGATTCCTCATGTGACATTGAAGGGACCAAATTTGGTGAAGGAGATAGCTGTGGCAGCTGTAATGGGCTGTATTGCTGGTTTGGCATGGAAGAAGTATCACTAGAATGAGCTGAAGAAAGCCAGAGTTTTCTATCATCTGCTTGAGAAAGGTGAGGCAAGTACCGTGGTTGCGGAAGATAATTAAGTAATTACTAAATACCTCTGCCACTACCGCTACCGCAGCTAATTATATTGAAATGGTCACTTTACAGGGGCATCTATGTAATGTGAATTTGAAATGTATATATGGATAGTTTGGTATATATTTTGTGGATGTAGTAATTTGAAATTGTAAACGAATGGTATTATTGGGATGTATTTTGAATGGTTGATACATTTTGGCTTTAAATTTAAATGAGAATTTAGACCTTTTTTAGTTATATATCATGGCATTAGCAGATTGCAGGTGCACTGGTAATATAAGCGAATCACAACATTTTTAGCTATAATTTGTTATATGCATGTATTACAACATTTTTAAGTCACACTACAACGTTTTAAAAACGTTTTATAAATTTATCTAAATAGATGACACATTCTAAACGTTGTGTAAATGTTGTCTGGTATATTAAACTACAACATTTTTAGCCAGAAAACGTTGTGGAATCATACCATCCACAACGTTTTCAAGCATCTAATAATTTTTGAAAAACAAATCTACAACATTTTTTAGAAAAAAAACGTTGTATAATGTTTCAAACTACAACGTTTTAAAAACGTTGTATAAGGGTGTCAAATAGACAACACTCTTAAATACGACGTTTCTGGGAGAGCAACCACAACGTTTTTTACGCGTTATTTATTTACTGTTTTGTAGTAGTGAATATTACTAATCATTTAATAATATTCAAATCATTTACTAATATTATTACTCATTTAATAATATTTTAATCATTATCTAATATTATTAATCATGTAATAATATTTTACTTGTTTCATAAATAATAAAGGTCTCACACATTTTAAGATGCAAATATTTTATATTTTGAAGCTTAAACCATTTATATTCTTTTTTAGAAATATCATTTACATTTACTCGTAAATTCGGAGTTTAAACAGCTAATGCATAACTTTTATAGTAAAACTCAATTTACTATATTATTTCTTTAATTTAAATAATTTTTACATTAGTTTGTCCGTTCATGAGTCAACACTGGCTGTTGCCTCATATATAAATATTTTATCTCACTGGCACATTCGCTTTATTTTTCATTTTACTATATATATATATATATATATATATATATATATATATATTCTGTTACATAAATCTTAGCTCAAAAATCACATTTTGAGCACCGAAAATCTCAAAATATCATTTTTATGATTAATACAATTTTTCAAAGGTTTTACATTCTTCGTTGCACCACAAAATAATTTTATAGGCAACTATATTTTTTTATTTTACTTAAATATGTAATTTATATTTATTACATATTTTTATTGCTTTATTTATACCCGAAAGGAAGTTTCTCGGCATAAAATATCACTTATAGTCAAATCTCGTCCCGTAGGACTTTATTAGATTTATTATGACTTATTATTTTGCCGGAACGCGATTCGGAACGTCGAACATCAAAATCATTCGACGTGCCGACGCTCGGCGTTCGCTTGTTTACAAGTTTTGACATGCCTATTCGCCCATTTTTAATTCTCAAATTTTGAGTCATATAACAGCGAAATTTCACGCGTATTATAGACCTCATGGCATAGTATTTTAGAAAAATTTCACATCGTGAAAACGGATCACGGAAGCTCATCAAAACAGAGCGTCAAAAAGCATGTCAGGCAGCTGTCCAGCAACGCAGCGCGGCGCAACACGCCCAGCGCGCGCACGCTGCTGCCCAGCAGCGTTGTCGCTCCACCGCTCGCATACCAAATCCACTATTTTGCGAATTTTGTACGCGTTGGTCGCAACTCCGATTAATCTGATTTTTGGATATGTTATACATGGCATACCCAAGTAGTTTTAAAAAATATCAGGGCTGGGTTTCAGGTATGATAGGCTACCCAAACAGAGCGCCAAAAGTGTGCGTTCATCACAGGTTTTCAACTTTTTGCCAGATTTACCCTCTCTCGCTAAAATAGTCATAACTTATTCGTTTCAAAACATTTTTGAGCGATTCTTAAGCCCACGCGAAGTTAACTTCCAGGACTACAACTTTTATTCTTTGACCTTTTTCAAATTCTAAACACAGAATTTCAGAAATTCCGTGTAAGGTGACTGTCCCGAGTTAGTTAGACAGTTTTGACGTGACTACTTTGAACGGTCATAACTCTTTGCTCCGAAGTCGGAATTAGTCCATTCTAGAGTCTATGGAAAGCTTATTCAGTGTACTATAACATACCAAAAGCCCAGAATTTTCTGGAACATCTAACTAATCTCAAAATTCCCTTTTTGGGTCAGCAGTCTACTAATTTTCTTAAGCTTTAAAAACTGTTTTACTTTTCTTTCCCTTGATCCAACTTTTTATCACTCAAAATAGTTAGATCTATACATAATACACTATATAACATGTAGGTCTAAAGTTTTAAAGTTCAAGAACATAGATCTTTATTTTGACAAAAACCATCACAATAAATCATATTAACTAACTAGAGTTTTGAAATAGGAGAACTTTTAAACCTTTTGTTTTGATGATTTTTCTTCCGCTCTTTCCAAGGATGATTATGGAGCTTGGAGGCATGGAAACTTCTCTTCCTTCTTCCCTCAAGGGGCTGTCGAACCAACACTCTCCTCTCTCTTTCTATTTACTTTCTTTTTCTTCTCTCTCTAATATTTTTCTTTTGCTAGCTCTTTGGTGGAGAAAAGTAACTTTTTTTTAAATGTATACATATAATACATGTATGCATAAAAATCTAGCAAATCTTGCAAAGTCTTGGTAATTATTAAAGAAGCTATGCTAGGAGGACACATGAGCTAGGGAGTGGTTGAACTAAACTTTGAAAAATATTGCAACACATGCTCTTATTCTCCATTCTTTATCCGGTGCATGCACAATGAATTTGGCCTCCTTTTTTTTTTATTTTACTTGCCCAATTTGCTTAGTTTGTCATCTACAAATTCCACCAAGTTTTGGGCTAAAGTTGGGCCATCCTTTTAATTGATTGGGCTCTCTATTTTAATTGCTTGGGCCATGAAAAATTACTATGGTCCAATGTCTTAATTTTATATTACCTTATTTATTTAATTAGGATTTCTATTCCACTTATTTTGGAATTTAAATACTTACATACATAGATTTAAATATATAACCAAATTAGGTTTTACTTTAATTAAGTTAAAAAAAATACGTTGAGATAATAAAATTAATCTCTTAAATTAGTATATATTTTAAATATTAAATTATTAAATTCTATAGCCCTTATGTTATTCAATTTTCATACCTAATATACAATATTAGGTTATA
Source organism: Panax notoginseng (assembly GCA_016801055.1). Lineage (NCBI taxonomy): Eukaryota > Viridiplantae > Streptophyta > Magnoliopsida > Apiales > Araliaceae > Panax > Panax notoginseng. Next base: position 222,374,225 of record CM029014.1, read on the forward strand.
TAACTTTCTTTATAATTCTCTTTATATAATAAATAAATATATACACATTTATAATATATATTTATTTAATCACACACATACCTCACATAATTCACAAAAATATTTTCCATAATATATTCTCATATATTAAGCCAGACATTTAATTCAATGTCTTATTAAAATCTCTTAATGCGGTTTGCTACAATCAATAAACATTTTTCATATGGCTTGCCATATATATCAGTACATAATCTCTTTCAATTATTAAACAATATAGATTTTTCTTAAAAATTTTAAATAAATCATCTATTTCCACTCTAGGTTTTAAAGTTTACCTTTAATTTAATCATTTAAGATTTTCTACATTTTCGGGTTGTCACAATCGTTAAACAACGTGACTGCTTTGGTGATTTACTGTCGTAAAACACGATCTTCGGTTGCTTTGCAGGTTTAAAACTCATAGATTTTCTTTGGCAATCGATGGTTGCTCCATGTTTGAACAACCAATCCATTCCCAAAATAATGTCAAATTCCCTGAGTTGTATCGAAATTAAATCTAATGTAAGTTCACGTTCTCTTATCTTAATGCAACAATACCTATAGACACGCTCTACAGGAATCAATTCCTTATTAGCTACTTCTATGTTCATGGGTATTTCTAAATTCGATAAAGGCATCTTTATGCGCTGAGCGAATTCATGTGATACAAAAGAACAGGTTGCCCCATAATCAAATAATACATAAGCATTAATATTGTTGATAGGGACAATACCTGAAACTACATCCTTATATGTTACTGCATTCTTTGCCGTCATATTAAAGGTTCTGGCCGTTGGCTTGTTCGGTGTAGCTGTGCCAATTGTAAGCGCTTGAGTGCCACTGTTTCCTTTACCACTGCTTCCTGCCTCTACTCCTTTCTTCGGACAATTTCTGGCAAAGTGATCCATCGATCCACAAACATAACACCCATAATTTTTCTTTGGATTTGGACAGTTAGGAGAAATGTGTCCCTCCTGTCCACACTTATAACAAACCATCTGTCCTTTTAGACAAATGTCCAAATGATTCTTTCCACATTTCTTGAACGCTTCAATCTTCTTCTTTTAATGTCCACTTTGAACACTACTCGTGTTCCCAAAATTGTTCCATTTTCTTTTCTTATTCCATTTGCTAGTACCCTCTTGTGTAACCAATCCTTCTGACTGACCTTTATTCTTCTTATCCTTATTATACTTACCTCCTGATTCGCTACCACTTTCTGCTATTATTGCTTTCTCAAGGAGAGCGACAAAAGTTCCAATCTGTAACACTGACAACTTATTGTAGATCCAAGGCTTCAAGCCTAACTCAAACCGTCCCGCTTTTCGTTCTTCTGTATTCACTTGGTGTGGAGCGAATCGTGCCAATTCATTGAACTTGGCTTCATACTCAGATACAATCATATCACCTTGTTTAAGATCAAGGAATCGAACTTCCATTCTGCTTTGCATTCCAGGAGGAAAGTAATTTTCAAAGAAAAGTTTCTTAAACTTTGACCACCTTATTACACCTGTACCCGCTCTGGTCTTATTCGCTTCCCACCAGAAATTTGCTTCCTCTTTAAGCATATAAGCAGCAAATGAAATTTTCTGCTCCCTACTTACCCTGGCTATCTCAAAGGCTTTCTCCATTTCCTTGATCCAGGACTGAGCCTCAATTGGTTCGGTAGTCCCTCTAAACTCAGGAGGTCCTACACTTTTAAAATCTTTGAAGCTAGCCATGTGAACAACTGATGGTGGTGGTACATTCGCATTAGGTGGTGGAGCATTCCTGTTCTGAAAAGCTTCCATCATAAAGCGTGTGAATTGATGCATGGGATTATCTTGGGCCTCATTCCTATTTTCATTTTCATTTCCATTATGAACCTCTTCATTTCTATTTTAAATATTAGGTTCTTCATTGACATTTCTTCGCACCCTAGGTACTCTTCCTCCTCTAATTCTTAGTGGCATTTTATCTATTTAATAACATTTATTATTATTAAACCATCTATTACAAGAACATTCATTCATAATGTAAAGCGATAACATCCTAAACATATTTAGTATTATTATATTTTGAACATGCCTTAAATGTAAGACCCCAATTTTTTATAAATCAAATCAAATTTCCTCTATTTATTATTTTGAAATAGTAAGGGGTTGATTTGATGAATTTGGTTAGTTACGGGTAAAATGCGCAAATATTTTTTTTTAATAAGCAAGTGGTTATAAAATATTCATTGTTGTCGGGAAATATTCGTTTGGTCGTGGAATATTCTTGCTGTTGGGGAATATTCGTACGACGACGCAGTCTTTTGTGGGTCCCATAACGAAAAACGATTGGAAGAAGAAAACGACAAGTATGAGTTTTTATAAATAACGGTGTAGTTGTTACCATTAATACTGTTGGAATACTCGGTAGTTAAAACACAGTAATACGCAATGTTGTACAGTAGCACACGGTATTGCACTAATTATTGATTCTTACGTAAGAAGTCACTACTTAATAATTGTTACAGTAATTACTGTTCAATATTTTATTTTATTGATTCAATAATTGCTGCTTTGATATTTTATATTGTTGATTCATTAATAATTGTCATTGCACAGTATTTCAAATTAGCATATCAATAATTTATATTATTTGAATAATATTATTAGATAGCATTATTGGCAATATCTAAGGAAGTTCTGTCTAGGAGAGGTTATTTAATTGCGCGCCAGTAAGGAGAAATCTTTACCGAAAGGCACCCTCTTTCCTGGGAACGACCTGATTGTCATTATTGTGATTCTGTAATATTATTTGTGAATAATTAATTATTGATTTATATGATAAGAAAAATATTTATTTTATGTGGATATAAATGGAGAAATTTTTAGAAAAGTGGCAATTGTTGAAAATTAATATTTTATTTTTTTTGATAAAATAATTCATTCAAATATATTATTATATTACATTATAAATGTATAATGCGATAATATAATAATATAACAATGGTGATATTTTTACAATTAATGTGTGATATATGAATAAATGAGGATGATGAGTATTTTTGTTATAATAAATGCTAAAAACATGTTAAACATATTGGTGGACTCTATTTTTGACTGAAATTTGATTATAGCCTGCAAATCGTCCGTATATAGATTTCGGTCAATTTTTATTTAGAATTTGGGAAAACTTAAAGCTACAAAGTTGTAGAGAATTAAATTTCATATGGAATAGACATAAGATTCGAATTTTTCTGATAAAAGAGCTATTTATTATGAATTATTGAAATTTCAAAATATTGGGTCTGAATTGATTTTGTTACAAAAAAATGTTTAAAACTTGTTTTTCATTTTGGTGGGCCCCACTTGTATGTGGTAAATGCTGAATTCAGATTGTAAGGTGTGCGTAGGAAATTTAAATAAAAATATTAATATTTTATTAAATTTTCTGCTTTGGTGTTCTAATCATTTTCCTATAAATAGGGTGCTTGGGTTAGAATTGAAAATCACACCAGAAACTGAAGTTTTCTCTCTATATTATCGAGCGTATTTTTGTGAGTATTTTGATACTTTGAGTGTTGCTATACGGTGCAAGTTTTTTTCAGCGTTATATATGATATTCCAACCAGAAGTAATATTCTTTTGAGGTAAGGGATGTTATTTTTTTCGTAAATAATATTATTTCTTTCAATATCATTATACCGAAATATTTGTATGAATTTTATTATGAAATTCTTATCTTTTCATGTCGGGGTTACTATTCACGAGTTACTATTCACGAGTACTATTCACGAAGTATGATAATTTTTCTTGTAGAATTTCTACCTTTTGGTGTCGGGGTTACTATTCACATATACGGCACTATTCACGTATACGGCACTATTCACAGAAAAAATAAAATTTTTTCCTGTGTCCAAGATTGTCTGTTATGGTTCCTATCTTTGATTGGATCTATGTTTTGATCTTCATTTTTGAATTCTGCTCCACAATTGATTATTATGGAGTATTTTTGAACTTGGATAAACTAAAGTACAAATCCCTAATCTTTGTCCTTTTATCTCACTGGATTCATTTTCTTTAAAATATTTTCATCATTCTCAGTCCTAAATGGTGATACTTGATGAATATCTTTGGCCTGTAGTGCAAAGATGAATGATTACCTGATGAATATCTTTGGCCCGTAGTGGAAAGATGAACAAGTGTTGAGATGAACATAACCAACTGGTGATACAAATAAATATCTTTTGTCCGTAGTGCAAAGATGAATATTTGATGATTGATGTTACAGGGATAAAATATTGATGATGGACTTTTAAATTCATAGATGATAGTAGATTTCATTATCTACTTAACTCTTTTAATGAATTGTTGTTTTCGCTGCAGTTGTTGATCTAAAATTTGTTGTCTACTATATTCTATCAGATTTTTCCCTGTTAAAGACTAAGGATAATTTGTTGTACATTATCTTAGTCATAATATTCTTTAATGGGCTAGTTGAGTTCACCCTTTTTCTTTTTGTTCTATTTTTCTTCTCAGGAGGCGAGAATATAACGGAAACTAGTCGGGGTGTAGAATGATGGTTCAAGATAGTTGTTTTAGTAGTCCTCACTATTTTGCAAAATAGTGTATCAATAATTGTAATGAGGACTCCATTTGAGTTTGAATACTGTCTAGATGACAATATTTGTATCTAAACCCACAGTATATGTGTTATCGTATTTTGCACGACAATTATAATAATAAGTTGTAGTTGTTTTCTGTACCATGTATTTGATGACTCAGAATGGGTTGGGTGGAAATGACCTATTTTGGGGGCATCACATTAAACATTTCTATTACTGCTAGCTCTTCTGGCTATTACATATATCATAGCATTCCCACTTGCTATTTACATAACATCTTTATCTTGTTAACAAAAGATTTACATATACCAATCCTTAACCATTATCAGGTTAGGATTCCCAAAAGATATCCCCATAATGCTACCAAAAGTGGGGTACATTTATATCCTACACATAATAATGCATTTACAATATTTACATTATCATGGACATAAGTCTCCAGACCGATACTCAAATATCTTCATCCCGCACAAGAATGATGGAACGCACTCAGTCCTCCTCAGTGATGGCCATGACTCTGGCTCGCGAGATGGAGTATTTGGACTGTCCTAGCTCCTGAGGATAATTCCAAACAGCCGTCTGGACCCTCTCCATGGAATGTACTTACAGAAAACTCATCATTTCTTTCTGTCTCTTACATTCATCCAGTCGACCCTCCAGATGGTGAATGTATTCATTAGAGGCTATCAAAATGTTCTCCATCCCCTGATGTTCTTCATGAAGTCCTTCAATTTGCCCTTCCAGATTCTGGACCCTATCTTTAGACACTTGAAGTCTGGCCAATGATTCATTATTCTGATCCATCAAATAGTGGACCATTGCCCCGAGTTGTATCATCGCCTCCTCCATTTCATTTTGTTGAGGTCCAGTATCTGGTACCTCATTAATTTCTTCCACTGGGTCTTCCTCTTCCTCTTCTACAGGCTCTGGGTCTAGATCTATCACCTGAGCTGGGACTATCGGTGGTGGAGCGATCTGCTCCTCATTAATGACTAGTTCTTCTAGAATTTCTGCCATCCTATACATAACAAATAACTTGATTAATACATAATACAATTTATATAACAAATAACAGTTAACAGTTATTTTTAAAATATTTTCATTTACATTTTAAAATGAACTTTTACAGTTCATCTCTTTTCAACTTTATATGAGTTATTTATTTTATATCTGTCTCACTAACTTAAAGTTATAACCCAAGGTTCCCGCATAAGGCTTCTAACTTAAAGCTTTGATACCAATTGTGACGCCCCCAAATTCGGGTACTTGAAACCCCTATTCAGTGCTTCACGATATCAAACATTCAAAATAGTATAACTTAAACTTTATAACGTTATTACATCAAAGTAATTCTAATCCCAGGTACGTAAACCTTTAAGTGTTCATTACATAATAGTTTAATATTTACAAACATGTAAACTATCTATTACATCAACTCCCAGCTATTCTGTTATTTTTCCTTTTCCCTTGTCCTTTCCAGACCCTTCTGCCTGAGTATGCTCAGCTGAAAACATTTATAATAAAACAAGTATGAGCATTTAATTACTCAGCAAGTAATAGCATTTTTTAAGGCTCAACAAGAAATAAATGTTTTCTTTGAAGCATACTTTGACAGTGAATCAAAACTGTAAAGCATTAAATCTTGAATCATTCACATTTCTGGAATATTATAACAATATTGAATAACTGAGAGGTTTTAAGACCATGAACATATTTTTCTTTTCTTGAAAAGGTTCAATCATAAATTTTATCTGTGAACCGTCTTATCTTACGAGCATGTAGGGTGATCAGCCCTTTATGCCCTGTATTGATCAATACTATCTTATCCAAAATAATTTTCATGTTCAACGTCACCACTCCCAGAGTGCAATAAAAATATCCCATTTCAAGATATGTTCATTCTCAGTTTAGAATCCAAACTACAACAATATAGTTGGATAGTTTAAATCATGGCACAATAATATTTCAAGACTTATTATAAAGAAATTGAAATATTTTACATCTATGTCGGCCAGAAGGAATAGCCCAGACTTCTTTGCAACCTGCTCATGTATATTGAATTTCATTTGTTACATATGAAAATACATTACCCAATCTTTTGAAGCTGATTGGAATAAAAAGCCTATTCAACCTTATAATATTCATAAATAAGGAAAGACAGTTCAGGATTTAGAAAACCTGTCCACATATGAATAATCTCAGAATACTTGCTCAATAAAGAGTAAGATTTTGATATTTGCCTTGTTTGTAGACTATTGATACAATTTCAGTTTAACTTGTGTGTTCTCACAGATCCTACACAATTATTTGCATTCCCAAACATATTAGCCACTTAGCCAAGTCATATAACTTGCATATTCACATATCACATAGTCACAGTGATCATGTTTTTAGTTTATACCCTCATGCCTGAGATATTTCTTTACCTTTTTCAAATATCTCATCCATGTTTTTACAATAACTATAACTTTCTTTTGTAGGGTTTGACATAATTTCGGTTCATGACCCTTATATGATTTTAGTTCATATTTCTTTTCTATGTTATGCCAAGATAGCTCTTTCGTAGTGTTAGCAACTCTTTGCGATACTAACAGCTTAAACTTAGCTTAGTAGTTCCAATTTAAAAGTCTAATCATGTCAACCGCTATCTCATAGATTACAAATTCACTTCTAGTTAATTACATGTTTTAGTTGTAAGGTTCATTTTTGTATAATAAGATGTTAAACATCCATGTTTACTTTTAAGATGCCAAAACAGTCCCAACTTGACCCACCGTGTGGCAATCAAGTTTTGCTTGGCCCCGTGGGGCTTGGCTAGGCTTAGCGTGGCCTTATGTGGTCCCGCGGCCCCAAATTTAGTTTATTCGCTCAATGGCCCTTTAATAAATTTAATGGTTTACCTTGATTTAATAGCTCCATAATTTGATACTTATGTAGAGATGATTTAATGGCATCAATTATGTTATATAAAAATTATCATAGCTCATTCTCACTACTAAAGCAGTAGCTAGCAGTCAACTGCTGTTCTCTACTATTGTCCATTGCTGCCTTTGACCTTCCCTTTCTTGCACAAAACTAACTCCTAATGTATTAATTTAGTTGCAAAGGATTTATGATAATTGTAATTGATATACCCACATAATATACCAACCCATAACTATTGTGAATACAAAATCTACATCAACCACAATACTTACCAAAACATCCTGTGCTGTTATGCAATGAAAACTACTACTGGCAATGGCAGCAACTCCTTTCTTTTAACTCCTCATACCGCCCTTTCTAAAGTTCAATTCATGGCTTCTAATATGCTACCCTTTTTTTGGAAATAAAATAGATAACATACTCCCCTGTTTAGATAAATTACAAAACAACACATTTAAACATTCTAACTATATTGGCTGAGAGCTCAAAGGAGAACCCCCAGCCCAGCCGCTGCTGCCACTGGGCAGCAGCTATTTCCCTCCATTCTTGACCCTTCTTTGCTAAGTGTTGGGTATTACATGAATCATATGTATTCGTATTGCAGAGAAGTACTACACAAACAAATTTAGTAGTTTAATGTTTGCAAACTAGAGCTCAAAGAGAGCCTCAACTGATGCACATGACTGTTGCTACCGTGGGTAGCAGCTAAACCACTAACTTCACACTATTTTTGGCTTGAATTTGAGAGTTCCTTATCATTTTATACTTTTAAACTCTTTATTTATCAATATATATAAGATGTTCAGTCAGTCAAATCCTTGGTTTTGCCAAATAACTGACTTTTATCTAAAACAGTCCACTTAGGACTTCTGTCAAGCATGGGGTGTGCACAATTCTGTATTACCATATTCAAAGCTATTGGTCTAAATCATAAACCCATATTATTCTCCTTATTACTCCACAACCCACTTATCTCCTTGTGCCTAAACTCAATTCATAGCAGTCAATTACACTGTCACATGCATGTATAATCAAGTAATTGATAATCTAATTAGTTTATTTTCTTTATAACATGCAATTCTTTTGATAAGCACATATATATACCAAATAGAAAAACCCCACTGTTAAGCATGCTATCCTCAAGTAGTTACACTGCTTCATGAAATCGGTAGCACACATTCTTAATCAAACCCATAGCAATTCCCCTAACCACTAATTAGTTCATATTTAACATTTTAAAGTAAATACCTAGCAAAGATGCATTACCTTTTTAAGCTTTGATTTTCGAATTTGTTGGTTGCAACCCAAATACTTCTGAGTTTCTCCTTACTTGAGAACCTATCATTCCTCAGTTATCAATTACCAGCAAAGCTTTCCCAAAACTAACAGAGCATAAAGCGTCTAACAAATTTTTCTTTTAATAGCATAAACCTATCACTTTAGAATGAACTGGAGAAAAGTTATGAGATATCTTAGTTCTGATATCTTTATCAGAGATTTGCACTTGAGGAGTATACACTATACGTGGTTAATACGCTTGTAGGCTAACTGAGTTGTTTAGGCTAGATTTCTAATTAACTGCCAGCTCCTCCTTTAGTATATACACCTGGCTGGATGATTAGCCACTTGCTAATTTAAATGATCAACTTTATTTTAAGGTAGTGTTTGGTGAAAATAAATAAGTATCTCCCTTTTGTACTTATCGCACCACATACAACGTATTTTAGATATACTAAAATGCATTTCAAAAATTTGGATAAAATATCCTTAAATCTTTTCCGTCAATGTAGAGGATATTTATTAAATATAATAAATATCAAATATTATACCTGACATATCACCATATCACATATTATGTCACATATTATACTGCACATGATAATATATGCAATATAATAACACATACTTAAATAAAAAAAAATTCCAGTAACCTCTTATTTTATTTACTCAGAAAAAATGCTATTCGCTACAGCAGCGGAAACATCGATTCATTACAAAAGTCAAGTATAACATAATGTCTATTATTTCCTCCAAATTGAAAGTCCATCATTAATATTTCATCCTTGTAATACCCATCAACAGTTCTTTATTGTACCCAAGACAAAGAGAACTTTCATCACATGTCTTCACCTGAACCACCAAAGATTATAGTTAAATTCACAATTCATGTTTATAATAATGTAAATCAACAGTTTGTCTTTGCCACAAAGTCTTAATAGAACTTTTACTCAATATCATTGCCCCAAAGGCTAAAGGCATTCAAATGTAATAACAATAATCATACCAATCAATTGTCTATCTTTTCACTACGAGCCAAATATATTCAACTATAAAACCAATGGTCATGATCATGCCGATAAATTGTCTGTCAGTGCACTACAGCTAAAGACATTGATCAACTGTAAAACCAACGGTCATGATCCTGCCAAACAATAGTCTATCTTTGCACTACGGGCCAAAGATATTTATTTGTATCATCAGTGGTCATGATCATGTCATACACCTATTCATCTTTGCACTACGGGCCAAAGCTATCAATTCAACAATTCATCTTTGCACTACGACCAAAGATATCAATCAACAGTTCTTCTTTTGCACTACGGGCCAAAGAGAACATTCATCACAAGTCTTTATCTGTAACATTAAAGGTCATGATTATACCAATACACAGTTCCTGGTCATAATCATATCAATCAACAGTTTATCTTTGCAATACGGGCTAAAGAAAACTTTAACCACAATTTAAGTCTGAGAATTATAACAATGATATAAAGAAAAATCAAATGAGATCAAGGACAAATATTAGAGATTTATTATTCAATTTATCTAGAGTTCAAGAATGTCCAAATTGTCAATATGATAATTAATTGTGGAGTAAAATTTAAGAATAATATTCATGTACCAAAAATAATTTGAACATAAAAGAAATCACTTTTGTCGTGAATAGTACCCCGCGAATAGTACCCGAATGAATAGTACCCCGTCATGCAATGTACCCCGAATAAATAGTATCCCGAGTGAATAGTACCAAATGAATAGTACCCCGTCATGCAAAGTATCCTCAATAAGTAGTACCCTAAGTGAATAGTACCCGAATGAATAATACCCCATCATGCAAAGTACCCCGAGTGAATAGTACCCCGAGTAAAAATATTAAAATTTAATAAGAAAGATTATACCAATATTCCAATGAAAAGATACTAGATGAAGCGCAAAACTCAAGAATATTCTACTAATTTCAGGGATTATAGAAGCAATACTTAACATAGTAAGTTTAGATTTAAGAATATGAAAAGAAATAATATTATACGAAACTGCAAATAGATTTTCACCCGTCATGCGGTAATTCGCGTAGACAGATCTTTTCCACAAATAAAGAATGAATACGAAGGATAATATCTCTTACGATTATGAAAAGTAGTATACCTTACAAAATAATATCCCTTACTAATACGAAAGAAACAATACCCCTTACTAATATTGAACGAAAATAATATTCCTTACGAATATTGAATGAAAATAATATTCCTTATGAATACAAAAATAATACCCCTTACGATTACGAAAAGTAGTATACCTTACAAAATAACATCCATTACCTTAGTAGGAGATTGGATACTGTAATAGTGAAGTAGCAAAAGACCCTTCTTCTTTCTCTCTATAGTTTCTCTTGTGAGTCTTAGTGAATTGGGGAGAATGAAAGAAGAAATAAGCTTCTATTTATAGGAGAGTAGACTAAATAGTAATTGATTCACGGACGGTCCAGATATATTTATAGGAGAGTGGACTAAATAGTAATTGATTCACGGACGGTCCAGATTGATTTACTATTAAAACAGACGGTCTATATTAATTTACTATTAAAACCACAACCGACGGTCCATATTGATTTTCTATTAAAACCACAACCGACGGTCTATATTAATTTACTATTAAAAGTACAATCGACGGTCCATATTGATTTACTATTAAAACCACAACTGACAGTCCATATTGATATACTATTAAAACCACAACCGACGGTCCGAAAAATTAGTACACCTCCCCATGGAATAATAAGTCAAACTTACAACAAACGCCTCATGACGAACCCTTCTATTTATTACAAAAATTGAATAAATATTTACCACAAATCACTTATCTTTAATAAACATACTTTTAACCTTTTTAATAATTATTCATCATTTTATATTATAACTCACAATATTGATAACCAGATCATTCCCAAGAAAGAAGGGACTTTTCGATAAGGATTTCTCCTTATTGGCGCGTAATTAAATAACCAAACTCATTTTCTCGACAAAACTTCTTAGATATTGTCAATAATACAAATAATAATATGAATAACTGTGTCATCTCAATTATTAATTTAATAATATAAAATATTGTGTAGATGATACTGTGACAATAATTGAACAAAACCGAGTGACTTCTTACGTAAGCATCAATAATCAAAGATATTATGCAATACCGTGTGCTACTGTGCAACAACGCGTATTACTGTACTTTTATCACCGGGTATTTTAAAAGTTTAATGGTAAAAGTTTTGTCGTTATTTTTTATAAAAATATTATTTCTGTCGTTTTCTCTATCCGACAGTTATTTCGTTGTGGGGTCCACCAATGATTGTGTCGTCGTACGAATATTCCTCAACAAAAATAATATTTTCCGACCAAACGAATATTCTCCAACACAACGAATATTTTATATCAACTTGCTTACTTTATAAAATTTTCACATATCACCCTTAACTTTAACCTTTTATCAATTTAACCATTTACTAAATAGAATAATAATTATAAGAAAATTGAATACTTTTATTTCATAAAATTCGGGTCTTACAATTTTAATGTATTTAAAGTCAATTTAATTGTGTTTTCTTATATAGAACAATACATTTAAGTAGTATAAGCATATATATATATATATATATATATATAATATATATATATATATATATATATATATATATAACATAAAATAAATAAAATTTACTACAAAGTACCACACTATACATAAATAATTAAATTTAATAATTTACTCAAATAAAATAGTTAACTCCACTAATTAAGTACTAAATAAAATAATAGACTCTACTAATTAACTTAAATAAAATTTCTAACTCAATTAATTAATTCAAATAAAATAATTTACTCTGCTAATCATTCAAGTAAAATAATCAAATTTAATTATTTTATTAATATTAATTAATGAGATTTATTATTTTACTCACTACACATTACCGTATTATTTTAATTGAGTAAATTAATTATTTTATGTATAGTATAGTAATGTGTGGTGAATAAAATAATTAACTTTGATATTTTACTCAAATAAAATAATTGATTCTACTAATTAACTTAAATAAAATAACTATCTCAATTAATTTACTCAAATAAAATAATTAAATCCACTAATCAACCAAGTAAAATAATCAAAAAAGACTAATTAAAATAATTAAATAATTAACTCAAATAAGATAAATAAAATACGTTAATAATTAAATAATTAACTCAAATAAGTTAATTAGTGGAGTTTGATAATTATTTTATTTGAAATAATTATTTTAAAAGATTTTCATAATTAATGTATTTTAATTATCATAACATGATTTGATAATTAAAATAATTAACCTATTTTTATAAGTAACTAAATAATTATTTTACTTGATTGATTAGCGGAGTTGACTATTTTATTTGAATTAATTAATTGAGTTAGTAATTTTATTTAAGTTATTTGTGGAGTTAACTATTTTATTTAAGTAAATTATTTAATTTAATTATTTATGTAGTGTTGTAATTTATAGTGAATTTTATTTATTTTAAGTAGTATATACATGCTTATACTATTTAATTGTATTGTTTAATGGCTTTAAATACATTAAAATACATTAGAAAGTATTAAAATACGTTTATATTATTGTTTTTTTTAGTTATTTTTCACCTTAATTGTTGTTTTGTATTAATTGATAGGGTTAGTTATTTTATTTAGGTTAATAGTTGAGTTAATTATTTTATTTTATTTAATTAGTGTGATAAATTATTTTATTTGAATTAATTAGTGAGTTTTAATTATTTAACTTGAATTATTTATTTTATTTGATTTAATTAATGATTTTGAATTACTTTATTTGAATTAAGTTAGTATTTGAGTTGTATTTGATAATTAATTGTATAATCAATATTTTCATACGGACAAACCCTATATTATATCACATGAACGACAATGCTAGTATTCCGGCCAAAGTTATGATCGAAGGGTCACTTTTGCTTATTAATATTTACTTGGAGGTTGTTATTATTAGTTTTTAGAATTTAGGGTCACTTGTGTAAATTGGGTAATACTTCAAAGAACAAATGTGTATTTAACTCTATTAATATTTGTGCATTTATAATTAAACAACAATGAAGATTTTTAGTACGAACAATTTATAGTATTAGTATGTAAGAGTATCATGTTTGAGTACGCAACTACTAATACGCGATTCACTAGATCTGAGAGTATTTGGTAACTATGAGAAGAATGTCTTGTTAAGAAAAATTCTTATGAATGGGTCCTCCTAATGATAAAGAAGTATGAACATATTAGTTCATAAAAAACGGAATTATGAGTCGCGTCGCTTGAATCAGATCGGACTACATGTTCAGCAATATTTTATTTGTTTTCCTCGTCTTAAAACAAGTGTTCATCTTTTTATTCGTGTGCCCTATTAAATTAATTGGTATTTAAAATATCATTAACATAGTACAACTATATAATGAATGAATTGTGTTAGATTGGTAATTTCAGCACCAAAAATATCAATCCCCTTTAAAAAGAAAATATAAGTAGTGTGGAAATAAAAAATAAAAACCCGTTATTTTTCTTCTTAAAAATTTTGTTTTGATATTCTTAGTTGTATCTAGTTTGGAGTATATGACTTTCATCACATTAATGAAAAACGTTGTATGGGTATGCATGGACACACATTCACTAGGTACTTTCTTCACGATGCAGTCTATAAAATGGTGCAGTGTAACACGGTTTCATATGATAACTCCTTTAGAAGAGCAAATTAAACCTTCTTCCTCATCCCATCACCAGAAATCAAAGAAAATAAGCCCCACTCCTTTAACATTCATGGGGATCACTGACGATTGCAGCATTACCCAAGACCTCGATCGCTTTGCATTCGAATGCCTCAGAACATCGCCACTGTCCAAATAAAGATTGCAGTATTGAATACCTTGTAGGTTTCAAATAAGCAGCATTTCCTTGTGTTCTTTACAATACTAGTATCTAATTTGCATTGCATTTTCATAACGCTAAATAAGAAACACGCGCATAATTTGCTTTGCAGGATGAATTTTATATGAAACATGCGCAAAATTTGACAGATGCTAAATATTTGCTAAAGAGTAAAGTTAGTAAAGATTCATCGGAATGTTTGGTCATGGTTGATACCATGCAACGGCTACGCATCGACCATCACTTCCAAGAGGAGATTGCATCATTTCTCGAGTCACAACATATGGCCATGATAGACACTAGTGTTCATCAGTGTAAAGGCCTTTCCGAGGTTTCCCTTTGCTTTCGACTGTTGAGACAAGAAGGTTACTATGTGCATGCAGTGTTGTTTTCATCTTCTTTTTGTTACTCCCCCTCTTTTTAATGATAGTAGTATAAAATGACACAATAACTTACTACTAAACTAGCAACTTTTATCCTTTTTAGGGTTAAACATGTAACAAAAATACTCCTTAATATTCGCAAATTATGCAAATGATACTGTTTTGTGGAACAGGGGGAATTATACATTCTAACCCTAAAAAAATGCTGACCATCAACTGACGAATTCCATTCTGAAAAACAGATCGAGTGTTTGGACACCTCAAGGACGAGGATGGAAAGCTTAAGGAAATAGTAGGAGAAGACGTCAGTGGATTAATTGCGTTATCCGAAGCGTCACAGCTAAGCATAAAAGGAGAAAATATACTCGAGGAAGCAGCAAAATTTAGCAGCCAGATTCTCAATGTGAAGATGGCATTTGTAGATCAACATCAAGCTAGAACTGCAAGAAATACACTTAGGCATCCCTATCACAAGAGCCTAGCAAAGTTTACGGTGCAGAACTACATCAGAGATTTCAATGCTCCAGATGGATGGCAGCATGCCTTGCTAGAACTAGCAAATTCAGATATTAACATGGCTAGATCTATACACCAAAAGGAGCTTAGTGAAGTTTCCAGGTAAGACATAATTATGTGAATATTTTGGTAATGTTTATGTTACAAAGAAAGAAATATAAATTGTCTCTAATATATTTATATATCATTGTAGGTGGTGGAAGGACTTAGGCTTGTCCAAGGAGTTAAAGATGGTTAGGGACCAACCTCTAAAATGGTATATGGGGCCAATGGCCGCCCTCACTGATCTTAGCATGTCTGAACAGAGGATCGAGCTCTCTAAAGCAATCTCTCTTATCTACATAATAGATGACATTTTTGATATTTATGGGACTGTAGATGAACTCACTCTCTTCACAGAAGCTGTGAATAGGTATGCATAATGTAAAGAGCTTACATGCTTATATGACTCCTATATTCTAATAATTCAACTTAAAAAGATTATATTGTATGTATAGCTAATTATATTACATGATGCTGACAAGTTATATTGTGTGTATAGATGGGATTTGGCTGCTATGAAGCAACTGCCAGACTGCATGAAGATGTGTTTTAAGGCTCTGTATGACATCACTAATGAAATTAGCAAAAAGGTTTACAAGAAGCATGGATTGAACCCTCCCTACAAAAAACGGTATTTAAAAAAAATTCCCATTTGGGTGCTTAATTTTCCAATCTCCGTGCATAGATTTTCCCATTTGGGATCTTTTTCTATACAAATATTGTGTAACATTATGACGGACTCGATGATGCAGTAGGCAAGTTTATGTGATGCGTTTCTAGTAGAAGCAAAGTGGTTTGCTTCAAGGCATTTGCCAAAGCCACATGAGTACTTAAAAAATGGAATTGTTAGTTCTGGGATTCATGTGGTGCTAGTCCACATGTTCTTTCTCCTCGGGAAAGGTGAAAATCTTGATTACGAAAATTCAGGAATTATATCGTCTGTAGCAACAATTCTCCGTCTCTGGGATGACTTGGGAAGTGCCAAGGTAATAAAGTTACACAAATATATGCATGTTTTTATCATAGTAATACACAAGCATAACCTGAAGGGAGGGGGAATCATATATAGCATGCACCATGTTGTATTCGTATCTCTAACATGCCATTGGACTAAATTGCAGGATGAGAATCAAGATGGCAATGATGGATCATACTTGATATGCCTCATGAATGAACACCAAGGACTTACAATTGACATTGCACGACAACATGTTACTCACATGATTTCAGAGGCGTGGAAGTGCCTGAACAAGGAATGCCTCTCCCCAAATCTATTTTCAGCAACTTTCACAAAGGCTGCTCTTAATCTTGCAAGGATGGTTCCTTTGATGTACAACTACGGTGACAATCAACGCCTTCCGGTCCTTGAGGAGCATATCAAGTCAATGTTCTCCAATCTTCTTCCCCTTGAGGGTTCCCTGTATTAAACAATTATAATTTGGTTCCCAATTTGAGGAGTTAAAACTCCATGTTGCTGAGGACTGGTTGCTGATGATCTTATTTCAGAATTTGATTGAAGAAATGAGGACTAAAGGGAGTGAAGCCTCATACTTTTTAGTTTTAATTCATATAAATATATAATGGATTTTGTGACTATGGAATTTTGGGAGAAGCTAAGAGATGGAACGGTGAAATAGCGAAATGATCTTGTTTCAAATGGACATACTTTATAAATCTTTATTGAGTTAAACATTGAATATAACAATGTAATAAACTATAAGTTGTTTCCATTAATGCCCAGAACTTCTCAGCTTCAAGTGCATATTATTTTAATAAAAACACACCAAGAAGGGTGTTAAAAGTAATCAAATCCAGATCCAACACATTATTCTCAATGCGCTCAATTGCTTGTGAAACAAAATCCAATATATCAAACTGATGTAGGGATGTTTTCTAATCAATCGCTTAGACCCGGAGAGTGTTTAATTATAATAACAGAAGAAAGGAGATACCCCCGAAGTTAAGTTGGGCAAAATTCATTTCAAAACTGGTTGTGACTAATTAAACTCCCTTCATTGCTCAATTGCTATAAAATTGACGAAATTCAAGAATCACATTATGCAAAATGTGAAAGGGGCTACGTCTACGATCATAACAATGCTACCATGAAAAAGAAACTTCCATTTAATTAAGATGAATAACAAAATAGATAAAACAGAAAAATACTGCCCTACATGCTGGAAGTTTCCTATAGATTTCCACTTGTGTGCCATACAGTATCTCTTCAGTAAATTTATAATATTCCCTTTGGGTGAGTTGGCTTTACTACTCTGTATTAGATTTCCACTATTATGCCAACAAAAGTACAAGAATTTGATTTTAATAATTTGTGAGTAAATTTATAACTAATTAATAAAAATTCACACAACCTTTAATTCCATTCATTTGAGTGTGTTTCTTGTGACTTTTGACTGCCATATTTTCAGTTTTAAAGACTTCAACAACTAAACTTATAAAACCCCAAAATTTGTTTGATGCCCAACAAACTATAACATGAAGATTCTCTCTCTCTCTCTCTCTCTCACACACACACACACAAATGAAATGTTACTCTTGTGAGCAACAGTTTTAAAAGAAAATTAACCCCCATCATCTTACACTTGAACTATAACTTGTACAAATTAACCAATTAGTTCAATATATACCTCTTTTTGATTTAACCATGGCTGAAGAAACAATCAATGTGGGGAAAATGAGTAGAGGGAGAAATGGGCACCTGGATGATAATACTCAAGGATTCAAATCCAAGAACCTTGAAGCAGAAAGGAGACGCCGCGAAAAATTAAGTGCTAGAATCTTAGAGTTGCGCTCATTAGTTCCAATAATTACAAATGCAAGTACCTAAATATATCGTACATTATAATTCTCTTTATTTTTTATTTTTACCAAATTAGTATATATGCAGAACGCAGAGGAAAATGTTCTTATATTTTGGAGCGAAGGGAGTAGATAGTATGTTTGTCTAATTTTTTTTCATATGATTTTTCAGATGAATAAAGCTACCACTATAACCGACGCGATCACTTACATTCATGAGCTTCAGAGGCAGGTAAGAGATCTTAGTGACAAGCTTTTTGAAATGGAGGCAAGAATTGAGCAAGAACTGAAAACAGAGAGTTCTGAGATTGATGCTGAACAAGAGATGAAGAAATGGGGGATAGAGGTTACATTATTGATTAATATATTCATATGATTAATTATTTTTAAGAAGTTGGACATTTTTAAGTTCTTATTATTTATAGGCTGAAGTTAAGGTGAATCAAATTGATGCCAATAAGCTTTGGATGAAGATGGTTTTCGCCAAGAAAAGAGGTGCATTCACTAAATTAGTGGAGGCCATGACTGTACTTGGTTTCATTTTGGATGATACCAGTGTTACTACCTCAAATGGAGCTGTTCTTGTTACTTCTTGTGTGGTGGTAAGAGTAAGAGTAATAAAGAACAAACATTTGGATATTGTGTGCACTCTTCAAGTTCATTTAATAAATTATTGTTATATGGTTTATTTGATTTAAGGGAAAGGATGGTGGAATGCTTGCAGCTGACCAAATCAGTGAGTTGTTGCTAGAAATTATTAGAGCCATATAGAGAGCTACGCAATTAATCATGGACTAATCTGTTAGACCTGAAAGAGAGGTGGAGTTTATCTCTGATTGTTTCTACTAGCCAACTAGACTTGACATTAATTTGATGGTTTATATCAAATTAATTACATTGTGTCTGGATTAATATGGGTATATGTTTGCTCCTTTATTTATGTGTAATTGAACAGCTAGTTCTGCAAATATTGCTAATTAATCACCTTATCTATTGACTTAGAACTAAATAAATAATTTATTTACTAATAAATTGACTCTGGCACAAGTCTTGCAAATTAGGCAGCATTAGCTTCAAAAATCACAGAACCATAGTCGAAGTTGTACATTAATCCCTTGAAATATTATCAACAAAGACTAATTTGAGACCTCTAGCAAGCTCTCTATAAAAGGGAAGCCCCGTACTTAAATTATATGAAATGCAACATCATTCAGTAGTTCATATGGTGAGGTTTCTCCCCTTTTTCTCCATATTTGCTCAGATATTCATATTCATTGTAAGGACTAATGGATCCCGAGTGCTGCCTACGACGTCGTACAGGTCCTGTCAGTGCAGGCAGTAATTCCAAGTCCAGCTCCAGAGATCAGACAGATAGAAAGGCATCATTCGTTTCGTAAGTCGATGGCCAGTGGAGATGTGACTCTCGATCGGAGGTTTTGCTACTACTGTGATTGCTACCATTGTTTGCTATATTCGTGTAACTAGAAGAAACCGATATATACATTATTGAAGCTTGTTTCGTCTGGTTAAATAATAAACTACTAGAATTTAAGAACATAAATATTATATGAATGACCAAAAAGTATGAACAAACAGGTTCACTAATTTGGCTATGTCTCACACACTCTACAATGATGCACACACCAAACAATATTTTTATAGTAACTAAAATCCTAGCGATTATAACATGAGCCCAAACAGTACATGAGACTCAATACATTAGTAAAACTCATTACCGAGCTACTAATAAATTCTAAAACCCAATTGCATTTTGTGCTTGACTTTCAAGGGACGCTGCCCCCTTGCAACCCCCGTAAGCTCACTGGCGAGACCCCCTGTCGTAGTGGTCATTAGTCAAACCCACATAAATATAAGTCAATCACAACATAAAACATAAAGGGGCTCCAATTTTTTTCAGTCCAATTTCACAAATTTGCTCCACTTTACATGGTAGGGCATTTATCAACTCCTTTGTTTTATTCTCTTTTACAATGGGTATTTTTTTTTATGGGTTTGGGTTTTTAATGGTATTAAAAGCAATCAAGTTTCATGTGTTTTATTTTTATTTTTAAAAATCAACTATTTTTTTAACTCTTTAAATGTTGACCATTAAAAATATTATTATAAGATATTTCAATTAATTTCTAAGATTATAAATTGTTGGTTTATAATCTTTTATAATTTTAATGATGACATATATTTGTATTGGATCTATTTTATGGACATGGTTTTGTCTATTGGGCTGGTCTAATATGGTAATATATATTGCTTTCTTTATTGGCTTAGGATTGCTCTGCCTAATGGATGCGAGTTATTTAGGGTTGCATGGAATATTCTAGCCTTTAGTTTGTATCTTCAATCCGTTATTGCTTCCTTAAATATATCATGTAAAAGTCTTCCTTAAATATAGCAGTCCAATATTATTTGAAAAAGGAGTTTATCTTCAATATTCAAACTCATCGTGAATGGTATGAAACAGACTCTATATTATATCTCCTTGATTCCTTTATTCAAGTTTATTTAGTTTGACTTGAATATCATATCTTGATAGCTGATTTTAAGGTATCTATTATTTTCGTTGGCTAAAATATACATTCTGAAATTGTGTGATTTTCCAACTGGACTAAAGCTATTATGCTAACAGCTCTTTTATAGCAGTTAGCTTTATTCAACATATATATCTCCTTCACCTTGGCTAATCATGTTGCAGGACACTCAATATATATATATATCTTCTTCTACTCGGCAAAAAGGAAGCAGAATAGTTGAAGCATATATCCGTTCAAAGGCGGAACCAGGGGGGGTCGAGGGGAGGCATATGACCCCCCTGGAATCTCCGGCAGCGAGGGAGAGTTTGGAGGAGGCTGGGTTACTGTCGGATTTGTCGCCGGAAAGTCTTGAGAGTCTTGGCCGGAGATTGGGTTGCTGTCGGATTAGTCGCCGGTATCTGTTTTCACCGGTGTTTGGGCAGTGAACTAAGAGAGCAGATCCTCTCGTGAAGTGATGACTTTTGGCTGACATGAGCCCCCAGGTGTTTCTAAATTTCAAATTATCGATGTACATATTTGGTTGCCACTCGTGGGCTGCTCAATGTGGGCTCATTCCGGTTGTTGGGCCCATATGTGGGCTGACCTGTAATGGGCTCACTAGTTTTTGATGTAATTTTATGGTATTTTCATTTGTCTAGCCTTGGGGTGTACAGTATTATGTAATTAGGCCAGACAATTATAATTGTGCAAAATTAATTTAAAAGAAGCACTCCAAGCGATAATAAATAATTTTTTTATTAATGTATTTTGACCCCCTATAAAAGTGTTCTGGTTCCGCCACTGTATCAGTTCAGAAAATTTAAAGCTAATACCAGTCTTGTTATATACCTTCATAGAGAGCTATTAAAGTCTACTTCCAGCAAGTCTTTGTTTTATTGTTAATTCTTTTATTGGCTCGAAAATTACATAATATTGTATAAAAAATTCTTTGTATTAAATTCTGAGTTCAAGCCTTGTTTGGCTTGGTCGACCCAGTAGTGGATAGGTTCTGCTCAAAGAAAACTTTTAAGGTTACAGAGGTGCATAGATCTCAGCGGTGAGAAAGGTTGCAGAAGTGCAAGAGGGCAGTGGTGTCCATCAGTGTAAAACTACTTTGAACATAGAGTTCTTTTTATTGTATTTAATTGAATATTAAGTTTAATAAAAAAGAGTCTCCAATACCGGTTGATATTGGACGTGGATTAAGCCATTAGAGGTTAAGGGCAAAACCAAATAAAAATTCTCGTGTTTGTGGCTTGTTAATTCTTATGGTTTGATTGTTTGAGTCTCATTTAATTTTACATATAAACAAATTCACATAATAGTATAGTGTTGATAGATAAAATATAATATCCCAGACACTATCACCTATTTGTATTATCAGGGGCGGATCTAGCCAAAAAGTTCAGTGGGGTCAAATTCGAAAAAAAAATGTTAAGAATAAAAATTATAACTATATATAATATATATATATATATATATATATATATAATTTTCTTATAAGGAAAATATTAAAATGATTTTTTTAATCAACAATTTTTTTTATTAAAAATCCAATATAGTATAAATGTGACAAATCAAAAAGAGTTGGATAAGGTTACAAGAAATAAAGAAAACTAAGTAAATAGCCTTGGAGTTTTAACACCTTGTCTTTGTCTTTGAGTTTTAATTTGGTGATAAGAGAAAAGGAAGCGAATGAAAACAAAAAGAGATAATGTCAGTTTTGTAATATAAAAGAAAAAATTTTAAGAAAAATGGTGTTTTTGAGTTTTAATTAGAAAATAAATATTAAAAAAATGAGTGTATTTTGAGTAAAAAAATTTCTTCTCATTTTTTTTGTACAACTAAAAAACTTTACAGGATGTTAGTTAAAAAAAAAGTAGGAGAGAGTACTTACTTTTTGAGCCAAATATTACACATGGAGAGAGAAATAAGAGAAGTAATACAAAATTATCATTACTTTAAAAAATCACTTGTACAAAAAGAGGGTGAGGGTGGTGGTGGGGTGGTGTAGTGTGGGAGAAAGGAAGACACATGGACGAACATTCAGTGGGGGTAGGTGCCCCCTGCCCCTGGCGTAGATCCGCCCCTGTGTATTATAACAAAAGTAAATTTACTCTAAAGCAAACACTTTCACATGTCTGTTTTAGGTCTGGAATTGGAAGAAAAAAAAATTAGTCATTGTTAGTCACATTTTAGTTTGGACACCTATTTATCCCCCCTCTAAGTGTGCATATACACGAAATTACATTTGGTATCAGAGCAAAGCTCAACTAATATTGATCTTTGCAGGTCGTAGGGGAAGATCCTATGGCACACCCTAACTTTTAGGAAGGAAAATCCACAAGTAGGCCGCCTCTATTGATAGGAAGTAAGAACTTTAACTTCTGGAAATTCAGAATAAAGATTTATCTCAAGAGAGACCCATGGGAATGGTGGGTAGTTGATAATGGACCCGTCATTCCAAGACATGATGATGGCAGACCCAAGACTCTCATGGAAATGGATGCAAATGAAAGCTACATGTTTTCCTACAACTCAAGAGTCATGAACACATTGCTAAACGAAATAGTCCAAGCTGAAATTGATAAAGTTTCAGCATGTAACACAACAAAAGGAATATGGGATACTATCTTGACAAACCACGAAGGTACTTCTAAAGTAAAGGAGGTGAAGTTAAGTATGCTAACGCAAGACTATGAGCTATTCAAGTTAGACAAGGATGAAACAATCAATCAAGCTCAAGGGAGGTTCCTCACACTAATGACCTCTCTCAGCATTCTAGGGAGAAATATTGATCAAAATGAAATCAATAGAAAGCTGTTGAGAATCATGCCAAAATGATTTACTCCAAAAGTTACCACTTTATAAGACTCATCAACAATCAGCACCATGAAAACACTCACCCTCTTTGGTGAACTTAAAAAGTTTGAAAATTAACTCAGGAGGTATGATGATGAAGATGAGGCACCAATAAAGAAGACATTGCACTTCAAGCCGAAAGAAATAATGAAAGTGATCACGAAAATTTTGATAAATAAATTGAAATCTTCTCAAGAAAACTCGAGAGACTACTTCAAAGAAAGAAACAAAAGAACCCAAGAAAATTTGGGTACTAAAAAAGTAGAGACTATTTGTTTGTTTTGTAGATGTTTTAAATCAAAATGGAGATGGATAATACTTTACTTTGATAGAGTAAGTTACCTATAAATTATTTGGTGGAATAGATATATGAATTTTGTAACACAAGGGTTCATAATATTATTTATTCTAAAGTTCTTATTGTAATAAATATTTCTTATTTAACATACATGACAATCATGATGAGGAATCTGTATTTATTATTTTTGATGAACTTAACTATGATCCGTAAAGGAAGAGAATGAGGTTTTTCAGGAAAAAGCAATCTGATACATGGAAATCAAACAGTAGAATCCGGACAGTCTAAGTCGTCTACATTAGAAGAAAAATCAGGCCAATCAGGAAAACAGACAAATGAAAATAGACAATCTAAACCGTCTGTTTTAGAAGAAAAATCAGATATGTAGACACCTAAATCCAGACAGCTTGTGACGCCCCCAAAATAGGTATACATCACCCATTCTGAGTCGCCAAATACATGGTACAGAAATAAATACAACTTCAGTAATACAATTATTGTGCAGAATACGACAACACATATACTGTAAGTTTGAATACAAATATTATCTACTAGAGAGTATACAAACTCAAAAGGAGTCCTCATTACAATTATCACACTATATCATAGAATAGTGAGGACTACTAATGCAACCATCTGGACCGTCAATCCATTCCCCGACTAGTCTCAGCTATATTCTCATTTCCTGAAGAGAATAGTGAAAGAAAGGGTGAGCTCAACTAGCCCAGTAAGAAATATTATGACTAAGATAATGTACAACAAATTATCATTAGTCTTCAACAGGAAAAAATCTGATAAAATATAATAGACAACAAGTTTTAGATCAACAACTGCAGCGGAAAAAGTAATCCATTAGAAGAGTCAAGTAGAACATAAAACCTACTATCTTTTATGATTTAAAAGATTTATCATCAATTTTATTGCTGAGATTCAGCTTAATAAATAATCCACATCATCGAATCATCCCTGCACTACGGGCCAAAGATAATCGTGTTTTCATCAACGGTCGTGATCATGCCATAAAACAATTCATCTTTACACCCTTGGCCGAAGAGAATCCATGGTCATAATCATACCAAAAATTATCCATCAATGCACTACGGGCCAATGAGAATTTTTACCACATCATTTGTAACATTACGGTCATGATTATACCGAATAATCTCTGGTCATAATCATACTAAGTCCATCTATGTACTACAGGCCACAGATGACTTTTAACAGAATATAAACATGAGGATGACGACAATGATATAATAATTCAATTAAACAAGTTCAAGGATAAATTTTAAAGATTTATGATTTAATTTATCCAGAAATCAATAACGTTCAAATTGTCAACATGATACTACTTTGTAGAGAGTAAAATTCAAGAATAATAATCAGTTGGTCATGTTCATCTCAACACCTATTCATCTTTGCACTACGGGCCAAAATATTCATCAGGTAATAATTCATCTTTGCACTACAGGCCAAAGATATTCAGTAATATCATCATTTAGGACTGAGGATGATGAAAAATATCTTAAAGAAAACGAATCCAGTGAGATAAAAGAACAAATATTAGGGATTCGTATTACAGTTTATCCAAGTTCAATAATACTCCGAAATAACCAATTTCGAAGCAGAATTCAAAAATAAAGATCAAAACATGGATACAATCAAAGATAGTAACCATAATAGACATCTTGGACAAAAAAGAAAATTTTTATTTTTCGGTGAATAGTGTCGTATTCGTGAATAGTGCCGTATACATGAATAGTGTTGTATACGTGAATAGTAACCCCGACACAAAAAGGTAGAAATTCCACAAGAAAAATCATACTTCGTGAACAATACTCATGAATAGTGTCGTATTCGTGAATAGTGTCGTATACGTGAATAGTAATCCCGACACAAAAAGTTCTAAATATAATAAAAAGTTCAGACTAATATTTTGGCATAATGATATTGAAAGAAATAATATCATTTACGAAAAAATAACATCACTTACCTCAGAATAACCGTACTTCTAACTGAATTTCGAATATAGTGCTGACAGAAACTTGCACTGAATAGCAACTCTCAAAGTATCAAAACACTCACAAAATACGCTCGAGAATATAGAGAGAGAGAAAAAAAAAAACTTATGAATTCTGGTGTGATTTTCAATTCTAACTTAGCCCTCTATTTATAGGAAAATGTTAGCACGCCGAAGCAGACTTGACCTGCAACCTGATGGCTTTACCAGCTACTATTGCCACCCACCACATTTGAAATAAAATTCAGTATATTTCTTCACCAACCACAAGTGGGGCCCACTAAATTCAAGAATTTTTCTACCAAAATTATTTATAAACTTAATTTTCGAATCAGTCACCTCTTAAAATTCATAACAAATCATACGTTCATTTTTAACGGTTCAAATTTGTGGACATATACTCAACTTATATAT